>CM032232.1:28485000-28730000 GCA_019009955.1 Riptortus pedestris
TATTTGGTTAAACGAAAAGAAGGAAAGTTATCAGTATTTGTCCTTATCAGAAGTAGTACTTGTGGCGTTACATAACTCTTGCCGCCTCTACGTAATTCTCATGACGTCTAATCTAGAGTAAACTCTTACCTTGTTACAAGTCATTATATCCTAGAGACATTATACAAATAGTTTAAATACTCGAACATCACGTTTTTTAAAAGTAGAAAATGTCTTCTCAATTTTTTAACTGTTCTCCATTTTAATAATTAACTAATTCTAACGGGATTATATTACTAAGAAGTATAACCTTTTTGAAATGTATAATAAACTTATAAATACATAATTAGTTAGTATTGTCAACAATATTTTTAATGGGAATAAATGGTACAACTAAAAGTACATGGGAAAAATATATAACTTTCAAAATTTCATGTTTCGATTTTACTATATACCTTTTTAAATATTCATTTTCGGTATTAATCGTATGATATATATATCTAGTGTTTTCATAATAAAAAAAAAAAAAGGTACAACTTTTGAGAAACGGCTATTCCAATTACACCATTTCCACTGTTTTAGGAGATTATTTCCCTTAGAGGGGAATTTCCAAAATTCTAAATATCTCCGTTATCGTACATCGGATCGAAAAAGTGAATAGGACCAATCTTATTGAAAATTTAATGTTCTACGAATGTTGTTTATCTGTTTTTTCATTATCTTGATTATTAACCAAGATATTTTCATTTTTAGCTTTCAGCCTTCAGTAAGCCCCCACTCCTACTCCTACTCATGCCATATTAACAATAAGCTGTTATATTATAAAGCGCTTCATTTGAATTCTAAATGCTAAATATTGTTCTCATTGAACTTTGACGTTTTGAGTTGAAATACGTGGCGCACGTGGGAAATCTGCTTAGTTAACGCATCAACCTGCGTGACGGACTATATGCGGACGGATATTCTATGCTAATTAGAATGACAGATATAAGCTGGTTAGGACACGTCGAGCCAAACAGTATCACTGGAGTATCTTGTACGGCACACTAATAAACAAAAAAAAAGGAAACCTGCTAAAAGGTACTTTTTGACAGGGAAAAACCTTTATTATAAATTGTTTTTTTAAACTTAGTTTTTTTTTTTATGTTCAGGAAAAGCCAAAAGATTTTTTTTTTTAATTGATGGCTGTGAATTTTTGATTAATTTGTTTTCCGGTTTAGTGCTATTTCTTTTAGAAAAACATTCTTTCACAATAAGATAATTAAATTTTAAAAAATAATAATAAAAACCCCGGCGGTCAGAGCTAAGGTATTTATTGTAAAATATTTTAAAAATTGGAAGTTTACTTTTATTACGTACTCGCTGAAATGATTTTTCGCATTTTCCTTTAGGCGAAACCACTGCGAATTAGAATCTCTTTATCCATTGGAGCGCTATCCATTTTCATCAATAAATTGACTGTCTACATCAGGCATTCTTCCATCATTTTTCTGGTGGCCTTTGAATCGAGATATGAGATAGTTGATGAAATCAGTGGAAGTTCAATTGGAAATTTGTTAAGGATATACCTACTGAAAAGTTTAGGGGAGTGAAAAATTTGTATTCAAAATAGTTTGCAGGTTATTTTTACAAGTGTAATTCTTTTATGATTTTGGAGGATGGAATATAAACTGCTCAAAAATGAATAGGGATATTGGTAGGTTGGTAGGTTTTGTGGTATATATGGGGCCTAGCTTTTTTTTTTTAATTATAAATACCATTAATATTTAATCGAAATTATTGTCTTTTTCCCCCATAAAAAAGGTTATTTAATTAAGGTCGATTTAATTAAAATTAATAGGATAAGAAAAAAATAACCAATATCCCTATTCATTTTTGAGCAGTATAGATACTCAATCATTATTCTTCTGTCAAAATTTACAAGTATTTTCTTTGTTTTTAGGAGGTGGATCAATAATTTGTTTTCCCCATTGTATTAAGGAGGCCGAAGGTTTAAAAGAAAGCAATTACTTTTCTTTTGATCAATTAAATTTTCCTTATAAATGCTGTGATGTTTTTTAGCCGAGTCAGCAACTATATTTCATAATGATTAGATTTTTTTTGTGACTCAAACTCGTAGCATCATTTTCGTTTGAATATTTTACATGGCTTGCTTCCTTTTCGTTGTGGATGTTTCTGTCAGCTGCTCACGTAAACTAGAAATGATCTGAACTATGAGAACTAGCAAACTGAAGATACTGAAGATCAGGATAATCTCGTAGGAGAACCGTCACTGAAAACCACACTGGTAGGATGCTCACTATACCTTGTGCAAGAGGGGGAAGAGAAGACACAAACATTTGACTTTGTCAGTTATCTTTGAGTGACTGGCGAGTGAAAAAAAAAAAGTCCGCAATCTCCATACTCGTAACACAAGCCAACCATGAGTAAATACAAACGGTAATGAGAAATCTTTCAGTTAATTTTAATAATTTCTCAACTGAAACGGCTTCTGAATTGTAAGAATAATTTATAGTTTAATTACTCAAATTTTAGTAGTCCAAGAACTAAAGAAGGGGGGGGGGGCGGATGAATAGAACGTATTTGCATAAATCTCACAAAGCAACGAAGGTAATGTAAGGTTAGAAACGACAGTTAAGGTTAGAAGAAGCTTCCACCAGAGCCGAACCGTTACGGAAATTGCCGAACTAGTCCGAACAATACCCGACCACAGACTTCATAGAAATGCAAATATCTCGGTTAATATTCAAAATAGAGAATAAATGTATACTTATAATAATATTTACAGTAAATTTAATTTGCAATACGATTGGCCCTATTCAATTTTTTGATCCGACGTATGGTAACGGAGATATTTCGAATTTTCGAAAATCCCCCCTCTAAACCCCCCCTTTCCGGTCCGATTTCAGCCGTTAACGAACTTGATCTTTCTTTTACATGAAACGACTAAATATTGAGTTTGGTAACGATTAAGCAAAAATTGCGACCGCTAGCGCGGTTACAGACAAATATATAGATAGATTGCTCTCTCTCTCTCTCTCTCTCTCTCTCTCTCTCTATATATATATATATATATATATATATATATATATATATATATATATATACAGTTTTGAACTCATTTTCGTTATCTCCTAGGTGGGATCGATGGACATTTGAAGAAAAAATTCGAAAATTCCGTCATTAGTACAACCTCAATAGCTTGATTTCCCTTAAGGAATTGAATTGCTAAAATTGAATCTCTGGCATACCTTAAAGTTTAATTCGTATACTGTCAGCAGAAGCTAACTAAGAGCTGTTTCTAACCTATTGTATGGAAAATCTTAGGACGAAAACTTATAAAGAATACGACTGAATGAAATAGGTTGGTTAAGATGATCCTAGAGAAGGCGAACAGGAAATGCGGTTATCCCTAACCAAGAGGGCTGAGTGCTAGAAACGTGATGTGGTTTACAATTCTTGGGGGGGGGGGGATTCGACCATTCAATTGCTTTTCGTCTCCTTATTTTCACCAGCCATATTCAAATTTATGCAATTTCTTTATGGCCTCTACAGAAAGGCTTTCCGTTATTCTAAGTTGAAAAAGAAATTGTTGAAAATAATTTTAACAAAGATTTCATATGTATTTATTTTATTTTTATTGTCATTAGGCACCGAACTCGCGAGGGTTATTTGTGCCTAGGTGATCAAAGGTCCAAATTCGTTTCATTTCCTACGGTTGTCCTTCTTTTCAAAGAGATCCGGTCCACTCGTGGTCCCTCCTTCAGCCTCGCCTATGATGGGTATCTCCTATTTTTTTCTATCGCCATCCTGTCACAAATACCAAAAAACACAGCAGTATCTTTTTAAAATCTATTTTATGTATAAATACTTATGTTACTGGCTTATTTGCCCATATGTTGAACTTATATTTATATTTCTTTATTTGGGCTCAGGTTGGCCATGCGAGTTAAAGCGTTAACCTTTATCTCACATGACAAACCTAGAGTGGCGAGTTCGATTCTTGCCTGGGCAAAGGAAATTATTTAGTGACGAAATTCATTAAATAACATCCTAAAATCCCACCCTGGCTAGAAAAGGGTGGTAACCTGTAGATAACCCGTCCCAATTAGCCTGAGTTGCAAACAGTGGACGTTAATAAATAATAACAATATGTTTAATAACATGTATCTCTTTGGATATGTCTTAATACAGATAAGTACTAATTCATATTCACGTATACTAAGACATTCGTCAATTATAGAAGAGGCACTAAATTCTTTAGTTTCGACTAACTCTCCAAAGTAAGGTAGTAACTTTTGGCCAATTGGCTGTTATGTGCTATTGAAAGTGCACCTGAAAGGAATCAGCAGTACGCGAAACATGTTAATGTGGCTATATAACAATAATTCATGTGTTTCTGTGTGTGCTTATGTTGTTCGAAATGTAGACATACATTTAAAAAAATAAAAAAGTTAGTATACATTTGAAAAGAATTAATCTAGGGTGGTAAATAAACTATTTAAACAATTGCATGATTTGGAATGGCGTCTTTAGCAGTGAGCATGGCTCTCATGGCAACAAGTTTGCAATGATTCTAATATACTCTTTTCAGAAGAAGCAGCCGGCACAATAATGCTACTGTCAAGACTCTTGGTAGTTGAAAGTAGAATGAATTTGTTGTAGTTGGAAAGAATTAGTTCCATTAATTAATTCAATAGTATTCGCAGTTATGAACAGATCGAGCTGAAATCTGGTAAGAATGTTCATTGAGCTCTATGATGTTAAGTACTGAATAGTTTTCCGTAGAGTACAGATGCTTGGAAATGTACTAAATTAATTAATGATTAAGATATGTCAGAGCCATAATTGCAGATCTTCTAATACCAATTGTGAATCAAAATCTCATTGGCCAAAAATCGAATATTACTTTAATTTTAACCCCTTACAGTAATTAAATTTACAGTTAATAAGACGGAATTTAAAGGAAAATATATGACAGGAAGAGAGCCACGAGACATATCCCTTCACCTTACTGGTGCCTGTCGGCATTCTTTGATCTCTACTTCTGTGTATTATTGAATCATGGGTTAGTCTTAGATGATCCAATTATATTTTTATTTAAATACAAATTGTAACTTCTGATGCGAGTCCACTGAACCCCTAGTTTTAAGACACAGCAGCTGGGGAAAACAGGAGATTTCAAGGACTTCAAGATGTCAATTGATGGGAAAAACGACTGTTCTTGTAAGTATTTTGTCAGCATGTCACCGGACTAGAAGATCTTGTGTAAACAAACGTAAATTCAGTCTGTCACGTTGGGGCTGCGTAAACTAAGCAGATTTCCCACGTGCAGGTGTAACACAGTTGTGATCTCATGTCATCATTACATATCCTCTATGTCTATGTAAAAAAAGTCCGCCACGCAGGGGCTGCGTAAACTAAGCAGATTTCCCACGTGAAGTTTTACAATAGAGAAATTTCACGAGAGCTGAGCAGTTAAGGAAACGGCCGAACTAGCTTTTGGCGGGAAAGTCACTCGTCCGTTAGCCGCCCAGATTTAATAAAAATGCAAATATCTCGGTTAAAATTCAAGATAGAGAATAAATGTAATAACAACATTTATAGTAAATTTAATTTGCAATAAGATTGATTCTGTTCAATTTTTCGATCTGACGTATAGTAACGGAGATATTTTGAAGTTTCGAAAATCCTCCCCTCTAAACACCCCCTCCCACTGGTCCAATTTCAGCCGTTAACGAACTTGATCTTTCTTTTTACATAAAACGTCCAAATATCGAGTATGGTATACATCAAATAAACATTTTCGAGACAAGGTGATGTCATCACGCAACGAATTTGTATGTATCTCACAAAGTAAAAGCTCAATGAAAACCATATTTGGTATTTAACCTTGCAAGTGCTTCATTACACAAGAGCTTATTCTTAATATGACATGAGTAGGAGTGGGGGGTTTACTGAAAGCCGAGAGCTATAAAATCCAAATATCTTGGTTAATATTCATGATACATACAACTCAATAGCTGATTTCCCTTAAGGGAAATCTGCTAATACGTATAGAACAACATTTATATATCTTACAATTTGCAATAAGATTGGTTCTATGCACATTTTCGATCCGACGTATAGTAACGGAGATATTTTGAATTTCGGAAATTTCCACCTCCCACCAGTCCGATTATAGCCATTAAAGAACTTGATCTTAATTTATATATGATTTTGAACGGGACTCATTTTCGTCATCTTCTGGATAGAATTGATGGACATTTGAAGACATTTTTCGAAAATCGCGTCATGACTCCGACCTCAATAGCCGATTTCCCCAAGAAGTGAGTAGAGGAGGGCGTAGCCAATTATTGCCCAAGACGAGTCCTTATAGCGCCATAGAGGCTGGGATTGTGTCATCTGTAAAGAATTGCGGGGGGTCTTAGATGTTCCCTTGGAGACGAGGAAGTGAGGCTGGGCAGCTGACGTCACGCCCATGAGTCAGCCCATTCCATTGAAGCTATACTAGGAACATTATTTATATCCGGACCATCATTTTTGTAGGCGTGGTAGCCGCCTTCCCTCTCTCCCATCATCTTTAGGGATATGCATTTGGGATTAGCCCTTATGAATGGGGGTTTCCAATTGGTCACCCTGACGCTTTGTCAAAGCCCCTTTTACATATCGGGGAAAAAGTCAGTCACGCGAGGGCTGCGTAAACTAAACAGATGTTCCACGTACTATTATAACAGACTTGTGATCTCATCTGACCACATATTCTCCATTTCTATGTAAAAACCCACGAGTAAAAGAGTTGTGAATGAGGGGAATGGGGTAAATGAAGGCTGAAAACAAGAAAGTACAAATAACTCGCTTAATACTTAAGTTACGAAGAAATATATAGAACAACAATTGTAGAACATCGATAGCTTAACCAGATTGGTTCTATAACATTTTGCGATACAACTCATAATAACGGCAATATTTTGAATTTTCAAAATCCCTCCCCCAATTTCAGGCATTAATTAATACGATCTTCAGTGTGGAATGAAACAGTTAAATATCGAGTATGGTATAGAAGAAACAAATATTTTCGATTCACAACCACAAAATCTTAATTAATGATGTCGTACGTATCTCACGTAGTAAACATTGCGTGGAAACAATATTTGGTATTTATGCTTGAAATAATGTTTATTTAACAGCTAATTGCTAATAAGACATGAGTAGGAGTGGGGGTTTACTGAAGGCTAAAAACTAAAAAAGTCCGTCACGCAGGGGCTGAGTAAACTAAGCAGATTTCCCACGTGAAGTTTTGCAATAGAGAAATCTGCCCAATAACAAGTGTAGTAAGTATTAAGGGATCACTAAACTTATACACGAGGGTGGATTAGTTACGAAAACGGCCGCCAGAGCTCTCTTCGGAAAGTACTAAACAGCTCACTCCTGCCGACCAATGCAGAATACAAATGCAAATATCTCGGTTAATATTCAAGATACAGAATAAATGTATAGAACAATATTTATAGTAAATTTAATTTGCAATAAGATTGGTTCTATACAATGTTTCGATCCGACGCATAATAACGGAGATATTTCGAATTTTCCGAAAATCCCCCCTCTCACCCCCCCACTCCCACTGGTACGATTTCAGCCATTAACGAACTTGATCTTTCTTTTTACATAAAACGATTAAATTCCGAGTTTGGTAACGATCAAATAAAAATTGCGACCGCTAGAGCGTTAACAGACAACTATATATACAATTTTGAACGGACCTCATTTTCGTCATCTCCTGGGTAGGATCGATGGACATTTGAAGAAATTTTTCGAAACTCGCGTCATGAGTACGACCTCAATAACTGATTTCCCTTAAGGGAAATCTGCTAAAAATGCAAATAACTCCCTTAATATTAAAGATAGAGAATAAATGTGTATAACAATATTTATAGTACACTTTATTTGCAATACAATTGGTTCTATACAATTTTTCGATCCGAATTATAATAACGGAGATATTTTGAATTTTCGTAATTCCCTCAAACTTTCCCTCCCAGTGATTCGATTTCAGCCATTAACGAACTTGACCTTTGATTTTGCATGAGACGCTCATATATCGAGTTTGGATACGATCAAACGAGAACTGCGACCGCTAGAGTGGTTACAGACATGTATATATACATATATAATTTTGAACGGACCTTATTTTCGTCATCTACTAGGTACGACCAATGGACATTAGTCAAAAATCGCTGCATGAACTAACATAAATAGCTGATTTCCTGGTTCAGGTCTTGCAATATCAGTCGTTGTTCTATTATTTGGGCAAAACGCATCGTTGGCCCACTTTGCATAATACATTAGATATGATGTAACTTAACACTTCTCCGAGAAAGAGCTCGCCCAGATAACGTATGAGTAACCATTAAGATCTCAAGTCGTCTTCTAGTTACAAAGACTGAGACGTTCTTACGTCATCTACTCATTCATATTGCTATACCCACCGATATGTTTGAGATTTTAAAAATACTTGAAAAATGATTTTCTAGACCTTATCTGTGGATAGAAGAGAAGAGTGTAACAGTTATGTAAACTCCCGATTGCTTTTAGCTGTCACCAAGGCCCCCCCCCCTGCTTTAAAATTTCTTGTGATTCGAGAGTGAGTGCGGCCTAGTGGCAACACTGTGTACATAACCTGTTCAACTAGATTATACCAATCTGAGATGTTAGTGCCTCGTGTAAATGTTCCCCAGATATATTATATATTTTTTACGATCTTATTAAATTATGTTGTTCTTTCTACCGTTATTATATTGCCCAATTCCCCACGCTAAAATAGTATTCGCCTTACATCCAACTATATTGATATATACATAAGTCTTTTAATTATTCTGAGACCTTAGTTTGTTGGTTTGTTTGTTATGAATGAGAAGAAGAACTACTCCTAGGAACTTCTTGTCTTCCATCCAAAGTTAATTTAAATATCAAGGAATTTCTTCCACAATAGGTCCGGATCTGCAGTTCATCAAATGCCGAAATGCGTCATACAAATTCAAATATATATTTACTCTTTTAACAGGTAAAATATTCATTTTATTTTAATATTTTGTGAGAAGGTTAGCAAATTTCGGGCCCGATTTCAATATACCTAAATAATATTTTGAAGCCAAATAGGAATCAGTAGTCATATATTCATTGCATCGAGTATCATTTTGTTTTTATATCTGAATACAGGCACCTTATTGCAAAATCAATTACCTGAAGACTGTACATACATTACAAAATCACTAAACAAAATCGATATAAGAAGAAAAATTGCGACCGCTCGAGCGTTAACGGACAATTATATATATATATATATATATATATATATATATATATATATATATATATATATATACTTGTCTGTGAACGATATTGAGGTCGTACTCATTACGAGATTTTCGAAAAATTTCTTCAAATGTCCATCGATACCCCCCCCCTCCCACTGGTGCGTTCAGCCATTAACGAACTTGATCCTTGCCTTTTTGCATAAAACGATTAATTTCATTTGGTAACGATATATATATATATAATATACAAATATAGATCTTTGAACGGACCTCAATTTCGTCATCTCCTGGGTAGGATCGATGGACATTTGATGACATTTTTCAAAAATCTCGTCATGAGTACGACCTAAGGGAAATCTGCTAAAAGGTAATAACTGGTAGATAACCCGTCCGAATTAGCCGTAGTAGTGTAAAGTGGGCTTTAATTTTATTAAATAATATGTCGGTTGCAAAATACTACAAAATTTGAAAATTGGTTGATTGCAGGTATATATTTATTTTCAAACCAGATCACCTTAAGGCTATGCATCGTAATCTTGCTATAATAATATAGATTCAATATTTCCACCCTCCTTTTATCCATGGACTTGAACAAATTTTGTACTTGCTCTAAGCTCCGTTTATATTTCCCTTCACACTAAACGATTATGATCTCTTTCACAAAAAATCCTAACTCCCCTCTTTATACACACAGTACACCCCAAAAAAATTAGTGAAATTCAAACTTGTGGATTTATTTATCATAAATACGCTATTAAAATGAAAATCCTTGTCTTAAAACCCACAACAAGGAGGGAGAAGATTTGCCACACTGCAAAGGCGGATGTTTGAGTCGTGAGTGTTATGGCGTTATTCCAAACCGAAGATAGCTAGCTGTTTCTTTATTCAAGTGGCTACTAAACTGCCTCGCGATTCAGAAGCCCAGCCTCAAAGCTCAGTGGCTGTTCCCCTGAATAAAATTTAGATTGTAATCCCGGGGAAACCTCTAACTTAGTAATCCAGTGGTTAACTCAACCCATCCCTCCACTCAAATAGCTAATGCCAACATTAAAAAAAAAATAGAAATAACTAGATTAAAAAATTTGTTCTGGGCCAATAAAGGCATTAAAATGGGCTTAAAGGTAAGTTGAGTTACGAATGTATATTAATTAATAAATCAATTCCGCTTCTTACAAAATTAACTAGTATTATTAAGACATACATATGTATATGACACCAATGGGAATAAACAGAGACCATATATAATTCATAATTAATATGTTTATTATTTATTAATATTATTAACCGCTATTGTTGATGATCCAAAACATACCTATATGTATCTATCAGTCTAGGAAATGCTATGTAAAAAGTCCGTCACGCAGGGGCTGCGTAAACTAAGCAGATTTCCCTCGTGAAGTTTAGTAATAGATAAATATACATACTGCTAACACAACACCGTGAATAAATACAAACGGAAATAAGAAATGTTTCATCCAATTTCAATAGCCTGCCGACAGGAAGCGTTAGGTTAGAAATGTAAACAAACGGGTCCCGCCTCACACCGGAAAGAAAACAATTACTGAAATATATCAGAATATAACACATTAATTTTATTGAGAACTATTTACTATATCTAGTACTGTAATTAATAATAAGTCAGAATAATTGTTATCTCAATCAATAAAATTTTAGTAGTCCAAAACTTTAAGATGGGGGGGGTCATCAGGGCATATTTGCATGTATCTCGTATAATAAAGGTCTCTTGAATACAATTTTTGGTATTTAAACTTCCAATAATTTATTATGTAGCAGAGTATTGTTTACGAAACATGAGTAGAAGTGCCGGTTTGGTGAAAACTGAAAAATGCAAATATCTCGGTTAATATTCAAGATAGAGAATAAAGGTATATAACAATATTTATAGTAAATGTAATTTATAATAAGATTGATTCTGTATAATTTTTCGATCCGACGTATAGTAACGGAGATATTTCGAATTTTCGAAAATCCTCCCCTCTAAACCCCCCCTCCCACTGGTCCGATTTCAGCCGTTAACGAACTTGATCTTTCTTTTTAAATAAAACGCTTAAATATGAAGTTTGGTAAGGATTAAACAAAAATTGCGACCGCTAGAGCGGTAACAGACAAATATATATATATATATATATATATATATATATATATATATATATATATATATATATATATATATATATATACAGTTTTGAACGGACCTCATTTTCGTCATCTACTAGGTAGGATCGATGGACATTTGAAGAAAAATGTCGAAAATTCCGTCATGAGTACAACCTCAATAGCTGATTTCCCTTAGGGGAAATCTGCTAAAAGTGGAGTTTCAGAATAAACTTAGTCGGGATAAACACCCAAAAAATACAGGATACGGAGGGCCACCAGTACTACAGACGTTTCAATGACAGCTAATAGTTCTAAGCGAGAGGAGCATAATTTAATAAAAAAAAATGTCCGTCACACAGGGGCTGCGTAAACTAAGCAGATGTCCCTCCTGAAGTTTGACACTAAATAAATCTACATCCTGGTAACACAACACCACCGTTAATATTAAGTGAATAAATACAAATAAGAAAAAGG
Source organism: Riptortus pedestris (assembly GCA_019009955.1). Taxonomy (NCBI): domain Eukaryota; kingdom Metazoa; phylum Arthropoda; class Insecta; order Hemiptera; family Alydidae; genus Riptortus; species Riptortus pedestris. The sequence goes on from CM032232.1 coordinate 28,496,889, forward strand.
TAACTAGAAATCTTTCAGTAAATTTTAATAATTTCCGGACGAGAAGTGTCTAAAATGTAAACAAACAGGTATGCAAATCTGTCACCGGAAAGAAAAAAACAATTACTGAAATACGTCAGAATATAACATATTAATTTTATTGAGAGCTATTTACTATATCTAGTGCTGAAATTTATCATGAGTCAGAATAATTGTTATCTCAATCAGTCAAATTTTAGCAGTCCAAGTACTTAAGAGGGGGGGGGGGGAGGTCACCAGAACATATTTGCTTGTATCTCGTATAATAAAGGTATCTTGAAAATAATATTTGGTATTTAAGCATTGAAGAAAGTGGTTTATTATATAACAGAGTATTGTTTATGTATATAGTTATATGGTATTTAGTGTTTACAGAAAACGTTAAATATCGAGTATGGTATGGATCAAATAAATATTTCTGAGTTATAGCATAAAATCTTAATTGACAACGTCATCCCAAAACGAATTTTGCATAATAAAGGTTTCTTGAAAACAATATTTGGTATTTAAGCTTAGAATATAATGATGATGGTAATATTCTGGCTTAGGAGTGGGATTTTACTGAAGGCTAAAAACTAAAAAATGTAAATATCCCGGCTAGTATTGAAGATAGAGAATAAACGTATATGACAATGTTTATAGTAAATTTAAGTTGGAATAAGATTGGTTCTATACAATTTTTCGATCCGACGTATAATAACGAAGATATTTTGATTTTTCGAAATTTCCCCTCTAACCCCCCCCCCCGCCCGCCCCGGTCAAGTTTAAGCCCTTAATGAACTTGATCTTTAAATATGCAGTTTGGAACAGTCAAACAAAAATTACGACGGCTAGTGTGTTAACTGACAAATATATAAATATATTTTTTTTTATATATAAAATTTTGAATGGGCCTCATTTTCGCCATTTCCTTGGTAGGATAGGTGGATATTTCAAAAAACGTTTTGAAAGTTGTCATGAGTACGTCCTAAACAGCTGATCTGCTAAATGTTATTGGATTGCATCCATATTTGTTTGGCTTATAAAAATCCGTGGGGCTCAGGTTAGCAATGCGAGTTAAAGCGTTGATCTTTATCTCACATGGCAAACCTAGAGTATGCGAGTTCGATTCTTGCCTGGGCAAAGGAAATTATTTAGTGACGAAATTCATTAAATAACATCCTAAAATCCCACCCTGGCTAGAAAAGGGTGGTAACCTGTAGATAACCCGTCCCGATTAGCCTAAGTTGCAAAAAGTGGACGTTAATAAATAATAATAATAATATAAAAATCCCAAGAGCAGAGCGTAGGATGTTTGTTTGGGCGATCAACATCGCGGTTATTATGCCCATTAGCAAGAGTAATATTTATTGTCGTTAATCTGGATCTGTGTAATATAGATACTTACACATACAAAGTTATTTTACTACTACCTTTTCACACACGTGTTCACATACAACTTTTTTTCTTTTTTTTTTTTTCTAAATTCATAAATAAATATTCTTATATCCTATATATGAGGCGATCAGAATAACAGTGTTCTAACCCCAAAAAGTAAGATTTGTGTAAAACCAAGTTGGTTAGGCCACTATATATTTTTCAAAGACCGCCAAAACTGTTAGTTAAAAACAAACTGCTGCTGCTATCTAGCGAAAAAATTTAGAAGGTGGCTTAGGCCACTAATATTTCATAGAACACATGATTCAGCAACAGATGCTATGGTAAGTCAAATAAGAAAAAATTGAGGGTTGGGCCACTATAATACCGAGCGCCTCATATATTAGTGCTCAGGTTAGCCAGTGAGTTAAAGTGTTTGCCTTAGTCTCACATGGCAAACCTGGAGTGGCGAGTTCAATTTCCGCCTGGGCAAAGGACTTTATTTAGTGACGGATTTCATTAAATAAAATCCTTAGGCCCGCCGTGGCTAGACAAGGGTGGTAACCTGTAGATAACCCGTCACAATGAGACTTAGTTGTAAGAAGTGGGCGTTAATAAATAATTTATGTCCCGTTATACAATACCTAAGTTTTATTGTATGGAGAGGGTGTTTACTGATTCTATCTGTTGCTTGTGGAGTCAATTTTATGTTTCTAGGAATGTCTATATGTTAGCACAGATTGGCATTCTTCTATAAGGTGGAGTATTGTGAGTGGATCATGCCAAGATGGTGTTGCGGAGCTGAAGGCGCACTCTTTGTAGGATTAATGTATTTATTGATATTGAAGAGGATATTATTGAGGAAGGATGTGAGTAAGAATGTGGTTTGAGTATAATTATAGGGGTTAGAATTTGAAGAGGCGATGCCGGTGGGGGGGGGGGGTACGAAATAGGTCATGGTCCCCCCTCCTCCTTTATTCACACGGCCATTTAATGGACAGCAAGTATTCCACCACTCGACCCTTTTGGTTGGCCGTGTAACATCCTTCCTCCCCTCCGGGGAAGGGGGCCCCTCCGCTGCTTTCTCAATGAACGGGCCAAGGCCGGCGTCCCCCACTCCCCAACCTCCCCTCCACAGCCGGTGGAGGGGGGCCCCAGCCGATCACGTGCTCTTTAGTAACCATTCCAACCTCAGTTCTCTTTCAGTCTTCCAGTTAGTTAGTTCGTCTCTCTGCTTCCTGAGCAACATTCCTTCATCCCCACCACTCCCAGTTCTCCCCACAGTATATACCATAAGTGCCACAGTGTTCACAAATCTTCAACAAGTGCTGTTCATATTGTATAGTGCGGTTTTATTTTCACCTCCTCAACTGTGCCTAGTTCTTTTCTCCAACGCATGAATGAGCTGTGATGGGCGTTGTTGCGCGTTCTTTCCTCCAGGCTGCGACACCTCTTCGTTAATTTTTCTTCAGCTTCTCACCGGGTGTACGAAATTGGTTTTCACAGTGATCTAACAGAGTGTATAATTCTCTGAGATCATTGTGAAAGCTGATTTCGTTTTTTGATCTTCGTTCCAGCTGAAACAAAGAAACATCTCTTCGGCCAGCCGACTATTAGTTAATATTAATAAGGAATTGTAAGTAAAACAGTATTTTCAATGAATATAATTTGTACATTGTGATTTGTAAAATACTTAATCTGCTTTTCCCGCAAAATTTAACAATGTCTGCCCCTTTGTGCAGAAAAATTTCATACTTTTTGTCTGCAATAGTTAACATTATATTGTTTTTTGTCAGTAATGTTTTCAGAAAATAGCATTCTATTAATGTTCCCCGACGGTATATATAAAAAGATAAATTATCCATAAGAAAAGAGTAAAAAAAAAAAACTGGTGGGAGAATATCTCGAGATAAGAGAAATTCCCATGGTTAATTCGCGTGTATTCTTGAAGAGAGCGCCACCGTATAGAACCCTCTCAGCGGAATGTGAAAGAGAAAAAAAATTCACCAATAGGAAGCGAACAAGTCGGCCCCTCACTTTCCTTCTCTTGTAAATTAATGAAAATATTTACACTACATCCTATACATATCATACTTATAAAACTGTTTTAAGCCTCGCCACGTGGTTCGGTCTCTAGCATCCGCTTTTAGCTTGCATTTCTAAACGTCTTATTTAAGTGCAATTGGGTCACGCTGTCTGTACGAAAGGAATCTAGGTTAGAAGGGGGTTTTAATTTATATAAATCGTATCAATTAGAGTTTTTGCACGCGTATTAAATAAACCCAGCGAATTGAATACCAAAGTGTGTTCTCTTCGTTTGGACACCTCGTGGTCTTCACAACCGCATGCTCACTCTCATTGGTTTATAAGCAAAATTAAAATTTGGCCTGGGTTCTATTGGAAATAGCTTTTTAAACATTCTACTCGGTTTCATTTTTCGCCTGCCTGACAAAAAGTATAAGTCGTTATGAGCGATATTTTTTTAGCTTCGATAATTAATTCCTGTTTAACATCTTGCAGATTAAATATTTAACATTCACAAATCTAAAACCTTATTCTAACAGTACTGTGTTCCATTAGTTAATTTATGTTTTAACAGCAGATCTGGAAGAGCTTTTGTTCATTATTTTTTTATATCTAATTATTAGCTATTTAAAAAAAGAAAAAAATTGTTACTTCTAGTTTTCCTTCTTTTTTTTCTGGACGGAACTAATTTGTGCAATTTTTCAGTCACAAATAATTATGTGATTTAAGAGTTTGTCAATAATATTGATATGATCCAAGTTTTAAATTGCTTTACAAAATACTAAGAGACACGAATAATTTTATTACTTAAATGAAAAAGACAATCACGAGAAATGGATATCTAGAGTTAATTTTTTTTAAAAATTTTATATAGTAGCTGTTTTTTATTTTTGCTTTTGAATTGTTTAATAATGTATTTAAATGTGTTAACTAGAGATCATTCACAAAATTTGCATCCTTGTGTTTTATTTATTGAATATATTTCTGGAAGGTTTTTCGTTACGATATGAAAATCTTTATATTTTACATAAATTTATAGAAGACCGATTAAATAATTCTTTATTTCCCTTGAGTTTTTTAAATGTAAGCTCTTCTGTTTCTTGCTGGATATATTTTGTCATTAAGGTGTTGTGTTTTATTATTTTTATATAATCGACACAGTGTACAAAATTTGATTTTTAAGATTCCATTTTTTAAGTTATTTGGCGTTATATTAATGCATATTTTAGACCTTGAAAGCATTATGTGACATTTTATTTTTCTTGATTAATTCTTTTGGTTTAATACAATTTTATTTTCTTATCCTCATAGAACAAGAATAGTATACCTTTTATATTATTACAAAAGGCCTAATATTACAATATACTGTTAATGACTTATAATGTTTCTCTGTCTTAGTATTTATTAGTCTTATTGATAAGTTTGTTGATTATTTTAATTTTTTAAATTATACTTTGTCTAAGCAAAAATGACAAGAAATTTGGATTTCATTTGAAATCCCAGTATACTTATTCCATGATTTCAGTATTGTTCATATAGAATTATTTATTTATGATAAGCCAAACCAAGGGATTTTTATAATATTAATAACAAATTGAGATTTCTCAATGAATTGTATATATTTATGAAGAAGTGTTTTATTCTGCAGAAATTAAAGTACAAATATTTAAACTGATAGGTTATGCATTATTTTGTTAACCCGTACTACGGTAAAGGATTATCACTGAAAAATTACTGTTTATCAAGTATTAGCAGTATAAGCCTTATCACATTTTCATGTTACATAAATTATAATATTATCTGCAATATGATAGTTTTGAGTTTCTAACCACAGAACCGAAATAGTTGAATTATTAGAACTTGTCTTTGTCATAGGAAAATATTGGGTCAAATAATTTGTTAAAAAATTTAGCAAATATTCGTTTTGAAAAATATATTTAAAACATGAAAATATCCTCCACATACTATTCACTTTTAAAATTAGATTAAGAACTAATATTTGGTAATATTTCATGAATGGTTAACACATTGTATTTAAGCTATAAATGTTATTATTTATCCCATGTGGGTTTCTACTTCAGTAACCGTTTTTAAGGGTTGGGTTGAAATTTGGTGGTATATTTTTAAATTGATTAACAATCTGTCCTCTTGTACATGTATTTCTAAAAGACTATGTAATATTTGATGTGTTAACAAACGTGTTGGCATTTAGGATTAAAGTCTGCCATGTTTTGTAAGATATAAATTATTTTGGAATTTATTATTATTCTTATGTTAGTTTTAAATATAATGGTTATAAACAGCTATGACAAATTATAAACCTTAATAATTTGTGCTGGTATAAAAATTAATTATTTGTGTAAAAACAGCACTTTTATATATTGTATAAGTTTATATACAATTGGTAACATTTTTAACTCATTTTTTTCACTATATTAGAGGCTTTGCTAACTTTTTTATTGATGCATTTTCATTAGACATATGTATACGATATGCAACGCAATGACGACTGATTTGAAATCATGTGTAGTTATTCTTTTTATCAATTTTGAATAGAATATTTTGTTCGACTATTTAACACCATATTTATTTACTGATTTTTATTTATATACATGTATATGAATATTTGTTGTTCGTAGGAACCTATTTAATAAACAGGATGACATAATGAATGCATGGAGCCTCCCATAGGATGTCATTGAAAATAACTGTACATGGGCAGATAGTAAATCAGCTGACTACATAACCTATTCTGAGATAACCTCATCATTTGACACCAATATCTTGGGTAATGGGCCTATAAACAACCAAATCTCATAATGAGATATAGAAAGGATCTGAAGAGTGGATTAATGCAAAAAATATTTAGACAGGGTTTTTATTAAATGAAAACAAATATTATTTCCAATTGTCATAATTATTTTTTTCCTGTTCTATTTTTTATTCATTTATAGCCTTGCAAATTAAGTTATTATAACTGTTTAATAGAAGGATTTTAGATTCATTTTTTAAAAAAATTATTTTCACAGGCAAAGAAAAAAGTTAAACTGCAGCTGCTCAAGGAAACAATTAAGGTGGTTTAAAACTTGGCCTTTAAATAGGGCAGTGGTCTCCCTAAACTTTTTTTAAATTGTTACTTTCAGAGTAATTTTAACTATTTTGCTTATTTAATTTACATTATTGTGAATTTAATAATAATATAAATTCATTGTTTCAGTGTGTGATTGTGTACCTACATGTCAGATTTTTATTTAAAACGTGTATTAGCAGTTGAGTAATAGCCTGTTCTTTAATATTAGCAGATTTCCCTTGAGGAAAGTTAGCTATTGAGTGACACAATTTATGAAAAATTTTCTCAAATGACCATCGATCCTACCAAGAAGATGATGAAAATGAGGTCCAATCAAAATTGTATATATATTGTCTGTAAACGTTCTACTGGTTTTAATCGTTTTATGTAAAATGAAAAAAAATCAAGTCCAGAAATTGAACTAGTGGGAGGTGGAATTTAGAAAATTCTTAATATTTCCGTTCTTATACGGATATGAACCCCCCCCCCCCACTCCTATTCGTGTCATATTAACTAAAAGCTGTTATATTATGAAGCACTTTATTTGAAGTCTAAATACCAAATATTGTTCTCATTGAACTTTTACATTTTGAGATAAATGCAAATACGTGATGCACTTAGGAAACAGCTTAGTTAACGCAGCCTCTCCCTGATGGACATTTCTTTATTTATTGTTTTATAGAAGAAAACGTTTTAAATATTTTTTTTATTTATATTTTTTTCGCCCAAGAGCTATTAAGGATGTCACTACCATCTGTTTACTGTGTAACCTGCTGGAATCTGAAGACACCTAACACTTCCTCACTCTTTGTCCCTTTCTCCGGCAGTTGCACCTTGCAGCATTTGGTCGAATTACTCTCAGCAGAGATAAAGAAGTAAAAGCCATCCTGAACGGAGGAGATTGCATTAACTTGTATAAATATGTGAAGAGTGCTGGAACTGATCGCAGGCTCCTTTCTTTTGAGTTTAATTTATAGATTTAGTTGTTTTATGACCTTATAAAACGGAAACAATGCTACTGTTGTCTCTTTATTTTTAACATCATCACAATCATTACAATTTTTTATTATTTTATTTAAATATTTATATAGAAGCATTTTTTGTGTATTTATTATGAACTGTATCATATGTCACTCGTGCTAATGGTATATACCAAGCACTATGTAAATTATTATTATGTATTTCTGAAATAATTGTAATGTACTTTTCTGGAAAATAAATTTACTTTACTATTACTACAACTTTACATAAGGCTTTTTTTTCTTTTTTATAACATTGAAGGTAGGTAGTTTTTATTATTAATTATTAAAACCTTGATAAGCCTCTGCCATCCAGCCACAAAAGATTGGAATAATTTATCCGTAAAATTAATTATGCATTTAATGTATGAATAATTGTGGGATGAAGCAGTTTTTTTTTTTTTTTTTTGCTGAAGTTATTTGAAATATAGTAGAATTACTGCACAATATAAATAGTAATTTGAAGCTTTGTAATGAACCTGACATTGCAATACATATATCAATCATAAAAGACCATTTATTTTATATTTTGAGCAATGCCTGCACAAAGTTCAGTTACTTTATTATTTATGAGTATTTAAATGTAAAGTTTTATCCAATTTGAAGTTGAGTCCAAATTATAATTGGATTTTTATAATAACAACCACTGAGTCGATAAACAACAATATTTGAGATGAATTATGATAATTATATTACCTTTTTGAGCATATTTGATCGGCAGGGACAAAGTTCTTCATGGGTTCAGGCTTTAAATGGGCGATTTTGCGAAGGGATTAAGAAAGTCAGATCTCAGACATTCCGGAGGAGAGACACAGTGATGTCACGTTAATCTCTTCAGCCTGTACATCCTTCTGTACACGGCAGAGCTTAATCTTAGAGCAACATCTAAAAATCAGCTAATTTCTTTTCTTGTAATTTAGTTTAAGTATACAATGTGTCCCCTTTATATCGATAAAAGGTGCCCATCTCATTTTCAATTTATAATTGGTGAATTTTGATAATAAATAAATTTATATTTATTTAAATTTTGTGTCGAGTCAATTGTTGGTGAAACCCTTCCTAAATTCTTTGTTAGTGATTTGGTCGTGGGAATTCTTACTTTTTACAGCTTCTATTGCCGCCGCCAGATAGCTACACCTTTCATTACTTTGAAACTATTTTTGTAATCATTCCAGACAATTATTATCCAAGAATAAAGTTCTGATTTTTTAAGAAGCATATATTCTGTGTTATAAGAAATAAGTAAATTTTTGTATAAATACTTCTAATTTAGATATTTTATCTGGGTTAAGCATAAATTATTTGTTGATAGGTAAAGTAACGGTAGGTCAAGAAAATAAACCATGAACTTTCATATATATTCTGCTCTTTACATGTTTCACATCCTACATGACTCCTTTTCAGGAGTTGTACACAGTTTAAAAGGGATTTGACCTTCCAGATTGACATTGACAGATACTAATCAGCTCTATTGATAACATCGATGTATAATATGAAAACTTGATTATAGAAGAAGCATTTTCACAATTAGATCTAGGTACTTGCTAGTTATTACAATATTTGATAAATATATTATGTAAATCTTTTATCTTCCTCTTGGTTACGTTCTAGTTTCTATCAGAAATTTATACATTGTTAAAACTAAATTTATATTTAAAGGTCACCAAATGTTGCACTAAACTGGTTCTGTTTTCTAAATTACTCTCATTTTTACAATTCCGTTTTAATCCGTTCCTTAGGGTTCGCAATGATTCTCCCAAATAAAAATAACAACGAAGCGAACAACATCTGGAAATAAAAATGTTTCCGTAAACATCAATCAATTGTAGGATTCTATTTGAATGGTATAAACTTCTTTTCTTCGATGTTAAGCATGTGTTTTTGTGGATCTTTACCCTGATTGTCAGATTGTTGATATAAGTCATTGTTTACGGAAAAATTTTTATTTTCAGATGTTCAATGTTTTTAACAGTCATGAAAATGAAGGGACTATTTAAGTTTCAAATTAATCCAATCTTTATATTTCCACGGGAAACCTTTTTTAAATTACAGCCTGACATTGGTATATAACATCTATTCTACGTATACATTCACCCAATCACCAAATTTACTTAAGTGACTGATTGAACTGAAAGGATTTTTTTTTTATGTGATGAAAATGAAGGGATTATTTAGAGCTTCCTTGGGAAACCATTTGTATTTAACCCGTCATTCTTGGGTAAAACAGTTAGCCTAAAATAAATTCAATATTGTTTTTACTTATGTTACTCCCTTTAAGAGTGATTTCATTCCCCATATCTTCAAAGGTGAGTTTTCTGGCAGTAACTCATCTTATGAATGTTTATAAGTATCTACCTTTCTCTATTCTTGTTTCTTTGGGAATATCACAGTCTTGCCATGATGCATTAGAAAGGAGAATACTACCATATGACTTTGCATAGTTATGGTCTGGGTCCATCGAACTCTTTCAATTCTGTATCCAGCCATTTTAACATATCAAAGCTTAGCAAATGTGTCAGTATTCCCTATATATTTAAGCATTTTATTTTATTAGCACCACTCAATACACTATTAGAGTAAGCTGTAGCCTTTTAAAGAATTCTAATATCTCTTCTTTAGTCACTTTCTTTTTTAGCAGATTTCCCTTTCAATTTTGAAATATTTCTTAAAATGCCTATCAACACTACCATTGAAAACGGATCCGTTTTTATTGTTTCAATGGCTGTCAAAATCCATCAAGTTGTGCGCCTTAATCAGTGTAATTTGACTTTCTTGCAGAGGCAATAAAATCAACAAAAGGTTTGTTGTAAAATTCACAGGTTTAGGATGCAGGAATGAAACAGCTGCCAATTAAAATAGTTGGGCTACAATTTCATACTATTAGTAATATTATTCCATGTTTTGCTACTAATTGGGACTGGGTTTCTACAAGTTACCGCCAACTTGGTTAAGGCAACCCCCCTCCTGATCTAAAGATCAAATTTGTTAATTCCTGAAATTTGACCAGAAAAGGAGAATTCAAAATATCTCAGCTATTGTTAGTTGGAATCTTAATTTCACTTAGAGCACGAGCCTCTAAACATCTCATGCCCAGCTTAAATTTCAAGTCTTGTTCACATAGACTTCTTACTATAGGACGAATGGATAATAAATAGATCATCAAGCATGTTCAGCATGAGGGGGAATCTGTTATTCATGCGGCCCTTGCTTGCCAGACTTTTTTTGTTTTAATATTTTTATATGCTTTTTTAAACCTGGATGCTATGACTGTAATTCCTATATAGCTTTTATTATTAATCTTTATTTATTCTTATAAATGTTTCTATATTGAAAATAAAACATGAAGTATTTTTAAATAATTACATTTTTCTAAGTTCTATGTTTCCAATAAATTCTCCTTCCTATTGATTGAATATCTCATGTATGCCACAACCTTAAAAAGCATTGTTATTTTTTAACCCTTGGTCTTAATCTCATTTGGTAAACCTAGAACAGGGGGTTCAATTCCCGCCTGGACATAGGAATTTATGTTAAATGAAATCCTTAGTCCTACCCATGCTAGAAAAGGGTGGTAACCTACAGTGGGAGAGAAGAGTATTCGCATACCACGTTTTTCTTTAAATAATAAATTAGAAATTGAAAACAATTCATTTGAGTTTCCCCAATAACAATTACAACTAAATCTTGTTAAATTCAGTAAACATTCAATTAAAAGCCTTGATCATAATAAAAAAAAAAATATTTTAAAATATCATAAACACCAGGAAAAAAGTATTTGCACACTTTGTTTGTATAGAAGTACAAAGGCCTGTTTGTTTACTTGTTGTTTTTTACTTCCTAGAGTATAATCGTTTTCTTTTTTGTCAGTATTCAAAAATATTTCAATCGTGTAAGATCTACTTTTATTTATTTTTAACTGCTTTATAATGTCAAAATCAAGTGAATTGAGTGCTGCCTCTCGCGAAAAAGTGATTTTATTGGGCAACCAACAAAAATTGAATCAAGAATTGAATCAGATTTCTTGGGGGTTCATTTTTCTAAAGCAAGATGGGTATTACAAGATATGAAGAATGAGGTTCAACCGCTAATAACCGATTCAGATGTCGTCCCAAGATACTAATTGAAAAAAATGGAGTGCAAAATGAAATATTGAAGCTTTTAAAAATCCAGCTGTGAGTGCAGGTGCCCTAGCTAATATGGTCAAATCAACTTCTGGGGCATATGTCAGTAAGGAATGTTTTGAATTCTAAAGGCCTTTATGGAAGGGTCTCAGGGGGGGGGGACCTTAACTAGTGAGGCCAATTGCAAAAAAAACCTTTTTTTTTATATAATGAGAATAAATTAACAATCCCATCAGGTTTTGGTGAAATGAACTGTCCTCTGATGGGAGTACGTTTAATTTGTTTGGATCTGATGGACAAAAGCCTATTTGGTGTAGGAAAAATGAGGTAATGAAAAAGCAAAACGTTATGGTTACAGTGAACATGGGGGTGGTAATGACATGGTTTGGGGATGTGTAGTTATAATGGAGATGGAAATTTTGAACCTATTAAAGGTATTTTAAATGCTGGAGGTTATACGAGAATTTTAGAATTTTGCGGGGCAACCTCTTAGCAAGTGCAATTAAATTGGGAATCCAGCATCAGTTTATATGAATGACCAATGAAACTAAAGAATGATTAATATTAAATGTTCGTCAATAACTGTACACCCCTCTACAGTCACCAGACTTGAATGTAATTGAAAATTTATGCCACACATTAGACCAAAATGTTCCAAAACTCCTATTTTTTCATTTCATTTTGTTATTTTAATAAATTGTATTTTAATGACATTGTCGTTGTAATTTCATGTTTGATATCTATCGTTAAAAATTATTAACACTACTTTAAAATGCACTGCTTTTAAAAGCGGCCCACAAACGTATTTGCTCACTAAAGTTTGGCCCGCAACATGTAAAAGGACACCTGCTATAGTACAAGAGTGGGAACAAACCAATCCAGATTTAATTAAAAATCTTGTATACTCAATGCCTAGGCATTTACAAGTGGCAATTAACACTAACAGACTACATACAAAATATTAAATTTAAAAAAAAGAAGAAAAAGTGTGATGTGCAAATATTTTTTTCCCAAACTTTTCTAAAATTTGTCTTATTTTAAAAAAGCAAGAAGTTTTTCATTTTAATTATATATGTCTTAATTCCGTTTTAAATATACTTCTTATTTATGACGTTATAACAATTTTTATTACCTAAATTCATAATTTAATTAAAAAAAAAAAAAAAAAAAAACCTGGTGTGCAATTACTTTTCCCCCCTACTGTTTAGTAGCACAGAGTGGACATTAATAAATGGCATTTATAATATCAAAATTAAAGAAAAATATTTTTATTTTCCAGTTTGCCTTCTTTATTTATTTAATTAAAAAACTTGAAGGGACTTTATTTTTATAGTTTATTATTACTTATGAACATCCATGTTTTGCCACTGTTGCTTATTGAGACTGTTTACTGGTTACCACCTTGGCCAGGGTGGGACTAAGGATTTTATTTAATAAGTTCACCACCAAATAAATTCCTATTTGCCCAGCTGGAAATCAAACTAGTCACTCTAGATTTACTATTTACTAGATATAGACTATTGAACAAGGTTTTTCAAAAATTGTGAAATGAGTACAACCTCAGTAGCCTATTTTCCCTTAACACTCCAATACACTTGGAAAATAAAACAAAACGATACACCCAATATTCTTGCAAGGAATGTGGCCAATATTTATGTCTGCAACACTGTGCCTTTTCTTGTGCTGATGGATGTAACGTCAGTGTGGGTAATGAAAGTGATTCAGAGTGAAATTTAAGTTTAATTTTTTAAAAGCAAAGGTTCTAGGTTTTTTTTTAGTATTTTTTTTTTATTGGTCATTTCCATTTGTTTGAGTAACTTTCCAAGTTCTAGAAATGAGGCTCAATTGTCAATGTGTTCATACATTTTACATTATTATTATGATTTACCTTTTGCAAGCCAGTAATAAGGAATAAAATAAAACCTAAACTACCGTGGCAACTGTGTTACAAAAATTTAACATTTTTGAAGATTTATATTCAGATAATTTTTTTCAAATACAAATTTATGAACATTTATGAAGTTTTTCATTTATCTATGCACCATTATTCCTGCAAAATTGCGAAAAACCAATTATATTATTCACTTTTGACAAATAAGTGAACAGTCATCTGACAGATGACATGCATGTATTATTTATGTCTCACTAGGAGGCGCGTGTATTGGAGTGTTAAAGGAAATCTCCTAAAGTTTATTCAGCCCATGATCTAGAAATAATTTACCATTATTTCAATAATAATTTAACGTTATTTCAATTTTCTATTTTTCAATGGAAAACCTCATAAATTTATAAGTATTATACTCTTTGAATTAATAAGTCAATTTATAACAAAAAAAAAATCTGTTGTGCACACCTTATGACTTCTTTGTACTCCTATTAAATAAAATAAGCAAAGTGTTCAGTTGTACTTACATAGAATTATTTCATTTGAAAGAGAAATATAATATAGAATATATGTTGCAGATATTTTCATGATAAACAGAAAAGACCCTGAGAAATTAGCTCTTTTTATTTTCACCCTTTTCTAAACACAATCCTCTTTTGTCGTTTTCAATCAAAATGGAAGGTCCACAACTAGACAATAAAGCAATCCCAAATATGGAATTTCAACAGCTGTGTTTTGAGTTATGCCAGCTTCTTGCAGACATCATGCTGAAACTAGTCAAAATGGGTGGAGGGAGTGTCAAAACAGACAATAGTTTTGATAATACACGACTAGGACATGAAATAGTGAAAATTCTTTTTACGACTTGTGTTTTTTAAGTGATACTTTATGATTAAAAGAAAAAGTCTGTCACCCATATGGAACTAAGCAGATTTCCTACATGCAGGTATGACACTACTACAAGTACAATTCTGATGAATAACATTAGGGATTTACTAAAGGCTAAAAACAATTACAAATGCTGAATAACTCTCTAAATACGTGTGTTGTGAAGCAAAATAAAAAATAACGATTGCAGAACATCAACAGTTTAATAAGATTGGTTATATAACATTTTTCAGTCTGCCATATAACAGATTTTTCAAAATTCCCCTCCCACTGGACCGATTTCAATCATTAACAAACCTGACCTTTAGTTTTACCTAAAATGTTTAAATATCAAAGCTGGGTAGATATCAAATAATAAATAATAACTGTGACTGGCAGAACGGTATCAGACAAATATATATATATATATATATATATATATATATATATATATAATACTAGGTAGGATCAATGGACATTTTCAAGACATTTTTATAAAATCGCTTCATGTGTAGAACCTCAATTGAGTAAAATCTGCTAAAATTGTGCCTTTTTAAATTTTAGGGCAATGTACCCTCTAACTTGATTGCATTCATACTCAGATCATCTAATTTTGTTAATTATTCTACCAATCTAAAACAACCTAAATGCAAGAAAGGTATAAGTGAAGATTTGACTAAAATGAATTTTTATATAGTGGTGCACAAAAAGTAGAAATACAAATATTTTAGAGAATCTTTTGCTTTCCCTCTCTATTGCAAGATGTTTTGAGTTAACTGGATTAAGGTAAATTTGGTTTAATTTATTGTAATACATGTAGAAAACTCATTGATATTATTAATATCAGTTATTTGATATTGCACTAAAGGCCAACCTTGGAATGGATGTTGAAACAGTATGACCTCACGTATTTTGCCTTATTTCAATTATCTTGTATTTTGTGGTATATTTATATTTTTACCAGCATTCATTTCATCTTTTCAGTGAACAGAATGCCATCTAAGCCGACTGAAGCTCACCTTAATCATACATATTACCCACTGCTGATAATTTATATAAATCTGTACAGCTATATCTACGGTTTCCACTCAAATCCAACTCATTTAAACACAACATAAATATTGTCATGCTGAGATGATCTGTTATTGATTTGATTGGTCACCTTAAAAAGATGCATCCAATGAAGAAAATATCTTATACCAAACTGTTTTTATTAGGAATGTAGTATTTCCAGGCTACACCTGGTAATTGGTCTTGTGACCAGGTAAACCTGATTTTTACGTGGCTGAACAAGAGAATATGAGGGTCACAAGGACATGCAGTGGTTTTCCATTGCCGTCTGCATCAGACCATCCAGCAATAAAGGCATTATGAGGAAAATTCCATTCACACCAGTAAAGGCATGAGTAGAGAAAATTCTATTCAAGGCCAGAGTTGTTAGATAGCCATCTCTTCGTAGTCTGTAGCCTGCATAAGCTGACTAATGATAAACTATTAGCGAGTATGAGTATGCAGACTACAACTTTAATCTACCTTTTAGTCTTGCCCCACTCACATGTTGTGAGAATTTAAACAAGGAGGGCATTATTAAGAATATTATTATTATTTATTAACGTCCACTTTTTGCAACTTAGGCTAATTGGGACGGGTTATCTACAGGTTACCACCCTTTTCTAGCCAGGGTGGGATTTTAGGATGTTATTTAATGAATTTCGTCACTAAATAATTTCCTTTCCCAGGCAAGAATCGAACTCGCCACTCAAGGTTTACCATGTGAGATTAGCATTCATTATAAGTAAAAATATTTATATTCGAAAATCAAGCTCAGATTATGTTAAGCAGTGAAGAAAAACTACTTGTATTCATAGCGATTTATTTATTTGGAAAGTTTGACTATATAATTCAAAATGGACAATTATTTAGTGATCTCCTCTCTGAAAAATGAGTGTTAATCAAAATTTAAGTACAAACAAGAAAGACAAATGGCATCATCGTCTAAGGCTACTGGTTATTATCTCCTTACAAAGACAAATATCATCTATATAGAGGAATTATTTATGAAAGTAGTATGTTCAATAAACATATAAGTCAGCATCATTTTTGGGTTGTAGGGGGCAAAGGTTAAGAATTAAATAAGATTTTATATCGTGGAGGGATTTTGATTAGATTGATGAACAAACAATGTATTGATGTTTCAAAAAAGTGATAAATCACTTGAATTCAATTTAGTGCTGAGAGATAAAGTTGAATCGGCATTATTGAGGGTACATCAAAGAAAACTGTTATTATTTGTCTTATCACTGTTACCATCCTCAGTTAAGAGTGTAAATATTTTTTTCTAAACAAGTTTTCTGATAGATTATATTTGTCTAACTGCCTTCACAAGAGAATGAAAGAAAAATAATAATAATAATATTACTTTTGTATTAGATATTTATTTTAAACATTAAAATTAAGCAAGTTTTAAATAAAGATTTTTAGAAATCTTTCAATTCTTAAAAGGAGGAGGGAAAGGCTATGATCTGAGGGGAATGCTCTTATATATCACCAATGATCTGAGGGGAAGTGTGTAGAAGATGTCATTGTCAGGGAGGAAGTTTTTCACATGGACAAAGGAAAATTGTCAGCAGAATGGAGTGAAGCAAATATTTTCCAAATAACGATAAATTTAAATGTAAAAACTGTGAGGTTTAATGCTTCTACCAAAACCTATAAGATCCTGATGTTAGAAGAGGTAGAAGGACAGGTTACGGTGGAAGGACCAGAGAGAATTTCACCCATGAAGAACAACTGCTTTAAAAGGATTATGAGTATAAAGTTGATCCTGGGTCACCTCTTCCTAGACTTCCAACATGCATATGATCTGAGCGAAAAGCACTTAAATATCACCAATTTCCTTAGTGAATCTGTGTTTGGCCATTTGAAAAATGATCTGATGATTGTTTTGTATACTTGCATTAATAACTTCCAGGAAATAATTAGAAAACAGAAAGCTTTTACCAGAGCATAGAATAATCTGGTCCCTACAATCATTCTGGATTTTATATTTCCTCTTACACTATTCATCTCGCAACCTATCCCACCCAATATTTAAGAATGCTACAACTAGGAAATGTGAACAACAATTAGATAGGACCACCGATCTCCCTTGACAATCTAGAGGTTCTCATGTACTTGGTCTTTTCCACACTTATTTTACATTTCCAATATGAACATATGCAATAGAAGAGTGCGGTACAGCAAAACCTTCAAACATCAGAAGCATCCAGACTTTCCAATCCAAAGTCCTGCACACCATAGTAGATGCTCCATATTATATTACAAACCACACCCTCCATAAAGATCTTAATATCCCATTTGTAAAGGATCAAATTCCCTTAAGATTCAGAAAATTCCACAGCAGGCTATCCAATCCAGAAGTCCTAGCCCTTTCCAGTACCACTCATCCATATTCCCCTCCACAGCGCCTCAAGAGGAAGGGCCCAGAGATCTATAGAAGTGTAAAGTGAAGTGATAGCAGTGGCTATTTTCTTATCAAGTGCCATTCCTCCTTAGCTCTTGACTTCCTTGCCAGGCAGGGAGAGGCTGCTCCTCTCATTGTCGTGGAGTGTAGCTTCTGTCGAGAGTGATGGAGGACGATTGTGTTGCCCATATCACATTACCAAATGCATTTAAATGCAGACATTAATATTCTTAATAAAATAAACTAATCTTTCTTGGTGATCAAAGAGTCATGGCTTCAGTTTCCATTTGGGAATGGAGTTTTACTTTAATTAATATTTTATATATATATATAAAATTGTAACCTCTGTCTGTACATTGATTTTTTTCGCGAAATTTCACGGTAACTTTTCGTTTCACATGTCATAGACACCATAACTGCATTTTGTTTCTTTGGTGTCTGTTTGTTTGTTTGTTACCTTTTCACGCATAAACGGCTGAACCGAATTTTATGAAACTTGGTATGTGTATTACTACTAACCCAACTTAGACTTTAGGCTATATTAATATTCTCTGAGACGAACAGGAGTGGGGGTTATAAGGGAGGCCTGAAATTAAAAATAGCGATATTTCGTTTCCTATTGGTTTTTTGGCAAATATGCCTATAACAAAAGTTGTTTATTTTGTTAGTTAGAGTAACTTTTGTTATATATACTTTTTTCGTATACCGAAGTATAAATGCGCTATACGCTAAAAATTATAGCGGGTGTCAACAATTTTATTTGGCACAAAAGACCCAACCAAATTAAATAAAACTCGGCATATGTATTAGCACTTACGCTTTCATTATAACAAGCCATACCAACATTTCTAGGGACGGGCAGGAGTGGGGGTTGTAAGGGATGCCTAAATTTAAAAATAGCGGTATTTCGTTTTCTATTCGTTTTTTGGCAAATATGAACATAACAAAAGTTGTTTATTTTGTTATTTAGAGTAACTTTAGTCATATTCATTTTTGTCTTTTAACAAAGTATAAACGAGATATACACTATAAACTAAAGCGGGAATAACTGAAATCTATGCATAATGCACAAGAGACGGGAAAAATGACAATTTAGAGGACAGTGAAGACTTACATAAAAAATTAATTTTATTATTAACAAATGCCAACAATGTGTATTAACCCTAAACACTGGGACGGGTAAATGTCAAAATATTTGCAAATTAAAGCCTTGCCAAAAAAATACCATCACCATTCAGCCTCAAATCAATTCCCGGGCGAAGCCGGGTATCTGAGCTAGTCTTATATATATATATATATATATATATATATATATATATATATATATATATATAGTTTGAAAGTTTAGCCATCCTGAATCAAAGCTTTGTCTTCGTTATTATTAATTATCGACCCATTGTAACACAACCAATATAGGTTCTGTCAAGAGTGATGAAGTGATTGTATTGAACATATCCCATTACCAAATGCATTTAAATGCAGAATGTAATATTTTTAATAAAATAAAATAATCTAAAAAATCTATTTTACATTTAACTCCAAATCTTTCTCTGCTCATACAAACTTCCACATCCATTCCTATTGATGTGATATGACTGCCAGTGGCCATTGTATCACTATTTGTTGAATTTCCCTGTTGTATATGGTTCCTCCTTATTTTCCAGATTACCACTTATATGGGAAAATCAAACAATACATATAATAGGTTTTCTTATCTTTAGTTAGCAGTAACTCCGAAGTCACCAAAGTCTCTGGTTTTGACTATGAAAATACCTTTCAATCATTTTTATCAATCTAATCAAATTTGGTTGTAATGCATCCACCAACTTTTTGGGCAATCCACTTTGTAATATGCCTGTTGGAAGTCTAGGAAGAGGTGATCCAGGATCAACTTCATACTCATAATCCTTTCAAAGCAATTGTTCTTCATAGGTGAAATTCGAAAGTGTTACTGATGTTGCTTGTCCCCTACACCTCCTCTAACAACGTCTGAATCTCATAGGTTTCAGTAGTAACATTTAACCTCACAGTTTTTACATTTAAATTTATCATTATTTGGAAAATATTTGCTTCACTCCATTCTGCTGACAGTTTTTCTTCGTCCGTATATCATATCATGCAACAAACCTCTTCCCTGACAATGACAACTCCTGAACACTTCAGCGATTTTAAGAAGATTTTGTTAAGCCCTGTGTGTTGTTTTTTTAAAGAGAAGAAAATTTCCTTGATCTATTCTCTCTTTGGTTGCCAAGCTTCCTCAGTAACTTCAACATTGAATTGATCCATCTGATGGGATAAAATAAGTGTGGACTTCTCTGTCCTGCTTTAGTCACCTATCATTAATAGCTTACTATGGGATGTACTTTCTTTGCTCCTCTAGATAGAATTGATCAGCTTGCTTTTGGCGATTTATATAAATTCAGGCATTTCCTTGTCTGAAAATGTTCTTAAATCTTGATTTTTTAACTTAATGGGCTCTTTTTCTTTATTACAAAGTCTTTTGAGTTTCATTTCAGGGTATGCATTTTAAGGTGTTTTCCTTTGGGGCATTCTCTTTTGTGACTCATTCCTTCCAGAATTGCCTCTTAACATGCATTGCACTACCTAAAAGTGTTTAATTTTCCTTTTTTTTTTTTTTTGTCCTTGTGTTGAAAATTCCATTTCTTGATTGTTTTTAACCAAATGAATATACATGTCCATTATGCTCCATAAACTTTGGTTTTCTGATGTAGAGATTTATTACATGTAATGAATGGGTTGTGTTGATTTTTCCTTTCACTTTTAAATATGTGACTGTTTGTGATAAATCGTTGCTTCAGACTGGTTTAGTGTTTCATATATTCTGTATAAGAAGTGTTGCATTTAGTTCAAAAATGTAGGAATAATTGGAATAAACACAGTAAATGTTTAATTTAATTTTCTGTTCTTTCTTCATCCATCACCCCAGTACTGCATAGTCCAGACACCCCTGTGTTTGGTCTGAAAGATTTCAGACAGGTTTTACTTCAGAAGAGAATGATTAGTTAGATCATGTGGACGTTGCAGATCTCATTGTAATGCAGAGGAATCCTTATTATCTTAACTAAAATGATTTGGCCAGAGATCTTGGACTGGCCATGTCAAGTGCTGAGTTTTTGATATTAAGATTGAAGCAATGAGACCTTTTGCTCCAAGTGTGAAAATCACAGCTCAGGGGAAGCGTCACAAAATTTGTGGCAATGATTACGAGAATAAATCTGGACCTTGAAAAACAACACACTAGTAAATATATGCTTGTACCGTCTTTTCTATGTTCCATGCTATTTAATTTCATTCAACAAAAGTGCTCTTTGCTTGATAGTTATAATATAAATGAAAGATATGACAAATTGGAAACTGCCCTAAATGAAAAGAAGTTAATTTCACAAATCTCAAAATCTTCCTCATAAACTTTGGCATGAATAATTATATTTTTCCAAACTTCTCAGACATAATGAATCATAAAGTAGCATGTATTCCCTAAAGACAAAAGTTGTAAATTGTTTTATCAAACCAAGGGTTCCTTAATATAAATAATTTTTTTGAAAATCATGCAATCAGTGCAACCTTAATTGCTGATTTCCCCGTAATGGGAAATCAGCTAAAAACGATAGACTGCAGTGGCTGAGCTATTTTGAAAGATTGGAACCATTAGACTCCCCGAGAGGATGACAGGACTTGCGAAGGTTGGGTATATGGATTTGGAGAAGTCTGACAACGAACAGTAAAGAAAAATGGCGGAGTTCCTCAAAGACTGCAGAGTTGTGTTAGTCATTAATTTGCTCATTATGAATTTTAGCTTTTGTGTGTGTGCTAGTGTGTAGAGAGATGTTTTTACAACTGTATAATATGAATATGTTTTTATAATTCCTATGTTGCTGGATGTGGGATTGCAAATCTGGGAAACAGGTTTAATAACACCAAGTCTTCCCACCAATTTCTTTATTAAAGCACAAGGCCTTTCATAACTAACGTGCCATCATCAGTGCTCGGCTATATAATAGATGCTAGCACTACGGCTTTGGGGCCAAATACTTTTTTATTTATCTATTATTTTATTTCTTAAACTTTGAAAGCTATTTTACCTTATTATTACCATAGAATTTTAGTTGCTAATTTTTCTTTGTGTACTCTTTTATTATCTACTTATTGTATTAATTACATTTTTTATTGTTTTGCGTTCTCAGTTTTTGTTCAATGTTGTTCTGTTTGCATATTTTTATTTGCTGTTTTAAATGTTACTTTTCTTATTCTTCTATTTAATATTATATTTTCTTTCTAACTCAATGAGCCTTTTAAGTCATTAAGACTTTTAAGTGTTGACTGTGAGATAATAAATCTAAAAGGAGTAAGTGAGGGAACTGACTGTATAAAACCTCATGACATACTTGAAATAATAGTATGTAACAGTAAAAATTTAAAGACCTTAAAAGATAGAGCTGAAACTATTTAGTTGTAAAATAAGTTTGTAGCATTTATCTATATTTCAATTTAATCCTCTTTGTGATCATAAAATCATGTTTACTTGGTCAATAATGTTTACATATTCTAAAAAAGGTTTAGAGGTGCTTTTATGCATCAGTTTCAACCAATATTCCTTATCTTTGTGATATGCTTGTTCAAAATGGAAGAGAAATGCAAAGGCATAGTTTTCCATGACAATAACGCCTGTCCTCACTTGTCTTTGCAGACACGGCAAAAATTATTGGAGTTTGACTGGGATATCATCCCCTCACCCACCCTAGTCACCAGGCCTTTCCCCAACAGATTTTCACTTATTTTGTATCCTTCAAAACTCTTTTAATGGGAAACACTTTAATTCACTTGAGAAAGGCAAAAAGCACATAGAGGAGTTCATTGCGCAAAAATCTAAGAAGTTCTGGGAGGACAGAATTTAAAAAATACCTGGAAGATGGCAACATGTAATAGATCAAAATAGGTCATATAAAATGTATTAAAAATATTTACAAGAAGCTGAAATTTTTATTGAAATCACCAGTAAAAAACATTGTGAACTTCTTTTACAACCTATTATTAATATGATACTTAGTTTTAATATATTATCGAATTATTATCCTATCTCAAAGCCATATTAAATTTATTTGCAGATACATAATGACAAGACTTCCAGCTTTATCTACCTGTGGGCCTAGGAATTCCTGGCTCAGAGCAAAATTTTTCTGTCCACAAGAACCAAGTGTTTGGTTGGACAAGCAATTTTTGTCATCCTCACAATGGCTCTAAATGAGATTACCTTGATGTATTCCAGTATGTGCCCATCGCTAGGCAAAAATGTGTACTTTCTTAAGGAACTAGTTTGAAAATGTTAAAGTGCTTCTTTTTCTTATAATTGCGTTACTCTTTGGGTAATTCTTGTATGTTATAATGGACAATTTTTAAAAGTGTCCACACATTGAATAAATACATATACAATTGTTATGAAGTTTTATTATTGTTCCTTAGAGGTAATTCTTGCAATGTATTTTTACATGCTGAAATATAATTTATAATGTAGTGTTATAATTTTGCCAGTGTGTGTTTGTGTGCGTGCGTGCATATGTAAAAAATTGGGGAAAAGATGTATAGAACAGTGTTAAGAAATTAGAAAAATGCAATGAAGTATCTTTGAAGATCCAAGACTGTATTTATAACTGCTATGAACTACGCAGGAAGAGTAGTTGTGGTATTTTAGTTGACTATTTTTTTTTTGGTTAAATAAATAAATTATATATGCATATTTTTTTTTTTTTGATAATCTCATAGCAAATGTAACAGAATGAGTATACTTTTTACCATCACTGGTCATCAATATGCTCAAGCAAGAGCCTTCTATCCATCCAATCAGAACTTACTGTACAAATATTTGGCATCGCTGGATACCTTCTTCAGGCTAAGCATTTTTGTTTACAATATGAATATATCAATGTGTACATCTATTTCGAAATATATATCCTTCAGGTACTACCCACTTCTTTCTTTACTGCTGATTGATGGTTCTAGAAACCATTTTTCTTATTTTCGGAGTATTTTTAATGCTCATCATCCATATGCATTATATATATATATATATATATATATATATATATATATATATATATATATATATATTTGTCTATTAATGCTCTAGTGTCACAATTTTTGTTTTATTCTTATTTAAGGGAAAATTACATTTGCAATAAGATTAGCACTATGCAATTTTTTCGATCCGGCTCATTATAACAGAGATATTTTGAATTTTCTAATTTTTTCCCTCTACCCTCCCCCTCCCCTCATCAGATTTCTCTGCTGTTAGTGAACTTGATCTTCAATTTTACATGAAATGCTTAACTATCGATTTTGGTTACGATCAAGCAAAAATTGGGCCTGCTAGAACGGTGACAGACACACACACACACACACACACACACACACACACACACACATATATATATATATATAAAATATAATTTTGAGGGACCGCATATGGGGCTCAGTCTATGATTTAAAAATAAAACAACAATAAATCTTAGCTTATCTTAAATTTCAAGTCTTGTTTACATAGGGTTTCACTAAAGAATTATGAGAGGGTAGAATGTGACGAGACATAATCTGAATGTTCCAGAAAGCTCCCATATACCAAAGCATCGTCACTACCTGAGCCACAGTTTTGATTTACTGTGGCCAACTGTTTATAGAATTAAATTGAAAATAACTCCAATATATATGCCCCATTTTCGAACCTCATTTCTGTCAAATCCCTAGGTAGGATTGATGGATATTTTAAGACATTATGAGTACAACCTCTATATCTGATTTCCCTCAAGGGGAGAGCTCTGAGTAATGCGTGACCCTAGACCTGTTCTGAAATGTGTATTACTGGGCCCTCTCGAACTTGTAGATTATCCATTTGGAATTGTAGCTCACGTATTTCATCGTCCATCTTTCTTCCTAGGTTGGACACGTCCTCTTCTTCTGTTCCGCAGAAATGCTGCAGAGTTTTTCATCAAACTCGCTGACTCTTTGCTCTATGGCTTCCACTCGTTTGCCCAACACTTCTGATATTTCGTGGAGTTTTTGGTTTGTAGTTCTAGAAGCTTTCTGGAATTTTTCTTCTAACCTCTCGCAATTAGCTCTAGAAGCTTCCTGGAACTCTTGTCTGACTTCCGCTAACATTTTCTCGTTGTTACTTCGAGAAGCTTCCTGGAATTCTTGTCTGACTTCCGCTAAGATTTTCTCGCTGTTACATTTAGAAGCTTCCTGAAATTTTGCTTCTAGCCTGTCACTAGCTCTGGAAGCTTCCAAGAGTTTCTGGTTATTTTCCATCATAGCGGCTAAAATTGCATTTAAGTCCAAATTGCTACTTGAGATAGGAGTACTTACACCAATGTCTTCTTTATCGTCAAACTCGTGTGTACTTATATCGATTGCTTGCAGTTGGAATTCATCTGTCAACCGCCTTAGTAATTCAGCCTTATTTCCTGTTGTTGGCAGATTCAGTTTAGCCAGCTCCTTCTTCAGATGTTCCACTTTTAGTTCTTCAAACTTCATTTTCGTTGATTTTAATTTTGCAATCCCACTTCTGACACCAGTTGTTACGTTTTATTACAAAACCAGTAATAAACATTGTTAATAAGAGTTCTTTTGGATTGCAAAATTAAACACACACAAGTTTCACAGTTTTTCACTGCACGATTTATTTCACAATGCACAATACTCTTGGTTAATTATTACTACTCACAGTATTACACTGATAGTGTCACTGTTCTTCAATTACACAGTCCAATAATTCACTCACGGTCAATGAAATTCACAAAAAAAACGGCACTGCACTGTCTTAAACACGGCACTAATCTGTTACTTACAGTCACGGCACAACACTGTTCTTCTTATAAAAACACTTTACCGCACTGCACTGGAGCACTGATGTGACCATCAAGACATTTGACCATAAACTGAAACTGAGGTACTGACAAGATCTCTTATAAATGCCTGTAGAAGGGGCTAGCCAAGGAAAGGTCCAGAAGTTCCAGGAAGATAGGTATGGCGGCCCTAATTAGATTCTGCCGCTCCACTAGGTCGAGTTGTACAGGCTTAAAAAGAGAAGCAGGATGAGACTGAGGCTCTTCCAAGAAGGACTGGAAGGGACTAGTGCTTTCCACCAATTAGCGACACTTCTTTGAACTCCTCCGCACTTCCCAATCACGCGGTTCCTTCTCTGGTGTATTTAATTTTTGCAACAATATATATATATATATATATATATATATATATATATATATATATATATATATATTCAGTAGTTTAGTATTGTAGCTACTTCACCAGCCATCAGAGAACAATCGCGTGGCTGAGGCAGTGGAGGACTTATAATCTTAGCTAACACTCTACTAACGAAGCCAGTTGTTCTAGACATAGCTAACCATTGGATTATTACTAAAATAAACTCATTTAATTTTAATATTTGTTGATTTAAAAATTGATGCAAATAGTATAACATTAATAACCGGTGATTTCAATTCTAGGCCAGGTATTGAGGAGCCCCTTCCAGAATATCTGGAACCACACAGTCTTAATGTGTTTCATGATTTGTTAGACAGGGATATGAACTCAAGGGGACACCTTTTGAGCGATTTCATGGCAAGTCATGGTTTTGCATTAATTAATGGTAGAACTACAAGCGACACAACAGCAGGGTATAGATCTTTCAATCATATGGGCCAAAGTGTTATTGATCTAGTTTGGTGTTATGTAAGCGATCTGAATTTTATTAATGATTTAGAGGTTCTTGCCTCCATACATAGCTCCTCACATCTACCCATTTCCTTGTCAGTAAATGCCCTTATGTTTCCCATACCGAGGAGAAAAAAACAAAATCATTCTCAAACACAAGCCCACTTTAGATGGTCACAAGATAAAATCACTGAGTTTATAGAAGGTATGAATTCATATAGTAATAGGACAATAGTAATGACTAAGGAAATTCCCGCCAACTTGTTGCATGATAATTTACTTAGCACTATTAAAGAAGTAGCGGAATTATCTGGTATGAAATCCAACAAAATGTGACCAATTTACAAGAAAAATAAATGGTGATAAAGAGTGTATTAGACTAAAAGATAAAATAAAAGCTCAGTTTAAAGTATATCGAAAAAGCAATTTTCATAAATTGGAGTTGGATGAGTATTTAGTTCTTAAGAAAATCGACTGATTGTATTAATAATACAAGAGACAGTAGAAGTTTCTGGGGGACTTGTGTATTATATCCACCACATTTTAGTTCCACGCTAGAGTGCGCTACTGTTTTAAGTAGTACGATTC
Organism: Riptortus pedestris; assembly: GCA_019009955.1. Lineage (NCBI taxonomy): Eukaryota > Metazoa > Arthropoda > Insecta > Hemiptera > Alydidae > Riptortus > Riptortus pedestris. Next base: position 28,524,028 of record CM032232.1, read on the forward strand.
ATTGCCCGTAAGGGAGGTTATACTTACCTTATAACCTTATACGGAATTATAATGATAAATAAAAGAAAACACAATTTTTAAATATAAAACATTTTATTCACATTTAGGCGGGAAATGTGTGGAAATACAATTTAAAATGCACTGAAATGTGTCTCCATTTCCTTTCCCATGGTGCTGTCGCCATATGAATTCTACCAAATATGATTCAATGCATTACAAAATGGAATTTTACTTCCTTCGAACCAAGTGCCAATCCGAACGCCGACTTGCTCACCACACTTTTTTACATTACACTTCAGAAAAATACTTTTTTTTTCCACTATAAAGTTTCATACAATGTGATTTAGAACACTTTCTTCTGATAGCCAAAATATTCCTTTCCTGTTAATATTTAACAGCGTCTTCTTCAGTCGTTGGCAAATCCCAAGGAGGCATTTTTAAAGGACTAAGAAACAATAAACAGCAAAAGCAAATAAACAGCGAACGCAACTATGACAAAAGATAACCTCATTAGCCTGGGAGAGCTAGCGTCGCACTTCAGTAGCGCATTCTAGCGTGAGACTAGTGGAACTAAAATGTGGTGGATATAATACACAAGTACCGTTTCTGGGTCACCGTCAATAAAATTATTCGAAAAAAACATTTAATAATATTTTATCCTTGGAAGCATATTTTAAATCTCTTTACAGGACTCCAGCAATAAGTGATTTTAGTTATGTTGAAGTTGTACATCCCCTTTTAGACTCACATATTTCAAAAGAAGAAATCATAAATAGTCTACTTTCCTGTAAAAGTGGTACATCTCCGGTCCGGATGGGATTACTTATGACTTCTACAAAACCCTACCAGAAGCATGGCTTTCTTAGCCACTTTCTATAGTAGCGCTATTTAGAATATTATGAAGTTGTGAATTATCAGCTGGCTGTTTGATGAATGGTAAATACTGTTCTCTGAAAGGGAAGTAAATAGTGCAATGAAACATTATATGATAAATGTCCTAATTCATATTTAAATTACACAATGTGCAAATTTCTTTTGGGTTAATATTATAGTATGCATTTTTCATTGACAACTTTATACAATAGTTGCTTGATGTTCTTAGTTGTGCAATGGTTGTAACAATTTGGAATGGCAAACCAATAGTTAGAAATTCCTGAGGTGAACTAGGTGCTGTGAAAATTGCTTTTTGTAATGGACTATAATTTGAAATTTGAAGTTTTTCAAGGTCTATAGAAGTAATTTACTTTGGTATGCTGCGACTACTGAGTTAATGTGTAATTTAATTAAGTTTTGGTCTTGAGTAAGACTGATGCCAATGAAATTTAAAGACTTTAGTAGGTTTTTAATTTGAGATACCCAATTAAATCTCATAATATTTGTAGGACTCTGATCTAATAATAGGAGCCTAACATAGCAGATCCTAGGGAATCTTTCTCTGCCCATTGGTAATATTTTACGCAACCACTGAAGGGTTGACTTCATAATATGAGTTGATACAAAATCCAAGCCTGTTTCTAGTCTAATGATGTAGTTAGGAGTGTTTCTAATAAGCTGAAATAAATGTTTGTTTCTGCTTGCTGAGGTAATTGAGGTATCTAAGGCTCCAAACTGGAGCTCCATATACTAATACCAACCTAGCTATATTTAATAGTTTTTTGGTTGCATCCCAACTGTGGCATTTTGACCCCACCAGTATCTTAAATACTACGGATATAGCCATTTTAAATTTTGTGATGGAAAAAAATGTTTCTTCAAGGAATAATGAGGAAGAGGAAAACATTATACCCAGATAAATGAACTTTTTTACCTGTTCTAACTTTTCAGCTGAATAAAAAAAATTAGTTTCCTTTTTGGATTTCCCCTTATGGAATTTCTTAATTTTAGATTTTGCAGTGTTGACTTCTACGGAATTTCTATGGCTATATTCCTCCAGAGTAGCTAACTTTTTTCAGTAGGCCTCTTGGGTTATCTAACAGTATGATTAAATACTTGGCATATAACAGAAATATTAGTCATTATAAGCCAGCTAAATCTCTACTTCTAAAAAACATTTTGATGTTCTGAGCAGCAAATAACACCATAGCCTGTAAAGTGGTTAATTTCTTCAATTAAATTAGCATTTCCTGTTAAGTTCCAGAGCAACATTTTTAAGTTAGACTCTTTGACATGAGTAATTTCTATCTCTTCCCTGACTCGTGCTGTGTGTTTTGGTTCCGAAGTGAAGCCGAAGTCAGGACAGACTCCGGGAGCGTTTGAGTTAGGTGCAGGTCCAGTTCCAGCGATGAGTGATTAATAAACTCTGTAAACTTTTGTTTATTTGAGGTTGTGACGATCCGATGTGAAGAAGGGGTGGCTGATGATGGTAGAGTCAGGAAGTATTCTGTGCATGGGCTGGGGCAGACAGCGAGTAAGATCTAGGCCGGAAATGAAATTGCTTCAATTTGCCCTCGGGTTTTCTTCTCTTCTGTGATTGTTTGACTTGGTCATTATCCTGGGAAATATTTGTCTTTTGATTTTATTATATTTTTCGCTTTTTCTAGCCGGTAAAGATTGCCTCTGAATTTAAAAAATCCTTTCCTGAATGAAGCATTTTTATCCATTAATTTCAGTTTGTTGATGACACCTTCCTTCCTCTCTATCCTCTGGAGATCTGTCATGACTAATTCGAAGGTTTTTACATTTACATGCGAATATTTCTCGTTTGCTCATAATAAGGATTTTACTTTTATTATTATTTAAAGAAACGAGAATAGGTCTTGGTTCTCGGCCTTTTACAATTCTAAAACATTTGTCAATAGATTGGTCTGGCAAGGATACACACACTTCCTGGCATGCATTTATGACACTTGTAGCTACATCCTCATTCTCGGAACTTGGTAGGTTAAAAATTAAAAAAATATTTTTTCTTCTCCCCCTTTTCAAAAAATTGAGCGGTACTTGTGTATTATATCCACCACATTTTAGTTCCACGCTAGAGTGCGCCACTGTTTTAAGTAGTACGATTCATTGCCCGCAAGGGAGGTTATACTTACCTTATAACCTTCTACGGAATTATAATGATAAATAAAAGAAAACACAATTTTTAAAAATAAAACATTTTATTCACATTTAGGCGGGAAATGTGTGGAAATACAATTTAAAATGCACTGAAATGTGTCTCCATTTCCTTTCCCATGGTGCTGTCGCCATATGAATTCTACCAAATATGATTCAATGCATTACAAAATGGAATTTTACTTCCTTCGAACCAAGTTCCAATCCGTACGCCGACTTGATCACCACGCTTTCTTACATTACAGTTCCAAAAAAGACTTTTTTTTTCACTATAAAGTTTCATACAATGTGATTTAGAACACTTTTTCTGATAGCCAAAATATTCCTCTCCTGTAAATATTTAACAGCGTCTTCTTCAATCGTTGGCAAATCCCAAGGAGTCATTTTTAAAGGACTAAGAAACAATAAACAGCTAACGCAAATAAACAGCGAACGCAACTATGACAAATGATAACCTCATTAGCCTGGGAGAGCTAGCGTCGCACTTCAGTAGCGCATTCTAGCGTGGAACTAAAATGTGGTGGATATAATACACAAGTACCCAATAAGCTACTGGTCTTATTTAAAGATGATAATCTTTTTATGTAAAAAGGAAGGTCAAGTTTGTTAATGGTAGAAATCGGACCAGTAGGGGGGGGGGGTTAGAGGTTGAGAATTTTGTAAATTCGAAATATCTCCGTTACTACAGATAGAAACATTGCATGGAACCAATCGTATTGCAAATTAAATGTCCTATAAATATTATTATATACATTTATTCTTTATCTTTAATATTAACCGAGATATTTGCATTTTTTTTTAGTCTTCAACCTTCAGCAAACCTCCACTACTACTCATAAACAATGCTCTGTTATATAAAAAAACACTTCATTTGAAGCTTAAATACCAAATATTGTTTTCAAGAGACCTTTATCATGCGAGCAGGAGGTAGCCGTAGAGCTACCGAAAATTAGCAAAGCGTTATGAGAAGATGGCTGGAGCAGAAAGCCGGCTGAAGAAGAACATTCCAACCACATAACGAATTTATGTTAAGAATTCCTGTCGCCCGTCAATGAGAAGGGTGGATTATCGATTGGGAGAATATTGGTGAATTTAAGCTCCATCAAGGGATAAAAAATCGTCTATTTCATTTTCAATACATAAAGAGCCAACTAACATCTATGGAAAACAACTGTACTGAGGGCTGAAAACAAGAAAGTATGAATAACTAGCTTAATGCTTGTGTTACGAAAAAATTCATTGGTACTTGTGTATTATATCCACCACATTTTAGTTCCACTAGTTCCACGCTAGAGTGCGCTACTGAAGTGCGACGCTAGCTCTCCCAGGCTAATGAGGTTATCTTTTGTCATAGTTGTGTTTGCTGTTTATTTGTGTTTGTTGTTTATTGTGCTGTTTAGTGTTTCTTAGTCCTTTAAAAATGCCTCTTTGGGATTTGCCTACAACTGAAAAAGACGCTGTTAAATATTTACAGGAGAGGAATATTTTGGCTATCAGAAGAAAGTGTTCCTAAATCACATTGTATGAAACTTTATAGTGGGAAAAAAAAGTGTTTTTTGGAAGTATAATGTAAGAAAGTGTGGTGAGCAAGTCGGCGTTCGGATTAGCACTTTGTTCGAAGGAAGTAAAATTCCATTTTGTAATGTATTGAAGTTCATTTACTGCTGGTGCGAAGAATTAACATCTGTCAATTTTTGCAAAAAAAACAACTCAAAATTTCCAATAAGTGCATTTTAAATTGTACTTCCACACATTTATCGCCTAAATGTGAATAAAATGTTTTATTTTAAAAGTTGTTTTCTTTTATTTATCATTATAATTCCATAGAAGGTTATAAGGTAAATATAACCTCCCTTGTGGGCGATGAATCGTACTACTTAAAACAGTAGCGCACTCTACCGTCGAACTATTGGAACTAAAATGTGGTGGATATAATACACAAGTACCAATTCATTAAACAACATTAGTTTAACAAGATTGGTTCTATAACATTTTACGATCCGATTCATAATAATGAAGATATTTGTGATTTTCAAATCTCCCCCTCTCTAAACCCTACTATTCCAGGTCCGATTTCAGCCAATAATAAATACGATCTTTAGTCTTGACTGAACGGTTAGTTAAAAATCGGGTATGGTGTTGAGAAAAATAAATATTTTCGAGAGAAGAAAGAAAAGTCCGTCACGCAGGGGCTGCGTAAACTCAGCAGATTCCCCATGTGAAGTTTTATAATAGAGAAATCTGCGGTACTTGTGTATTATACCCACCACATTTTAGTTCCGCTAGTTCCACGCTAGAGTGCGGTACTGTTTTAAGTAGTACGATTCATTGCCCGCAAGGGAGGTTATACTTACCTTATAACCTTCTACAGGATTATAATGATAAAGAAAACACAATTTTTAAAAATAAAACATTTTATTCACATTTAGGCGGGAAATGTGTGGAAATACAGTTCTTCATATCTAAGGACATAACTCCCTCATGTAACTGTTCCAATCAATAGCAGTCTTATTGGAAATTTTGAGTTGTTTTTGGCAAAAATTGGCAATGTCAATTCTTCGCACCAGCAGTTAATGAACTTCAATGCATTACAAAATGGAATTTTACTTCCTTCGAACCAAGTGCCAATCCGAACGCCGACTTGCTCACCACACTTTCTTACATTACACTTCCAAAAAAGGCTTTTTTTTCCACTATAAAGTTTCATACAATGTGATTTAGAACACTTTCTCCTGATAGCCAAAATATTCCTCTCATGTAAATATTTAACAGCGTCTTCTTCAGTCGTGGCAAATCCCAAAGATGCATTTTTAAAGGACTAAGAAACTCTAAACAGCAAACGCAAATAAACAGCAAACGCAAGCAACTAAGACAAAAGATAACCTCATTAGCCTGGGAGAGCTAGCGTCGCACGTCAGTAGCGCATTCTAGCGTGGAACTAGTGGAACTAAAATGTGGTGGATATAATACACAATTACCAAATCTGCATACTGGTAACACAACACCACCATGATTAAAAGGAAGATCAAGTTTGTTAATGGCTGAAATCGGACAAGTGGGAGGAGGGGTTTAGAGGGGGATTTTTGAAAATAAAAAAAAATCTCCGTTATTATTCATCAAATCGAAAAATTGTATAGAATCAATCTTATTGCAAATTAAATTTTCTATAAATATTGTTCTATACATTTATTCTGTATCTTGAATATTAACCGAGATATTTGTATTGGTCGGCAGGGGTATGTTCGGTACTATCCGCCGAGAGCTCTGGCGGCCGTTTCCGTAAACTATTCGTCCCTCGTGAATAGGTTTAGAGACCCCTTACACTACAGTTGTTATTGGACAGATTTCTCGACTGTGAAACTTCACGTGGGAAATCTGCTTAGTTTACGCAGTTCCTGCGTGACGGACTTTGTTTTAAAATGTATAGCCTGACTTTTTTTTTATTTTGCAGCATCTATTAATTCCAATTCTCTTCTTATATAACTTTTCACCCGTTCAAAAACCATAATTAACCCTAGAACTACCAAAGGGGGGGGGGGGCTCCTTGAGCCCACAACTTTTTGTTTTTGTTCCCTATCACCCAATTTTAATGGGATATTTTTGATATTTTATGTATTCCTCAGAAAAACATCCTAGAGTGAGGGCATAACAATAAAATTAAATAAAAAAATTTCTATGTTGAGAAAAAATTTTTTTTTTGACGTATGGGCTCGAGGAGCCCCCCCCCCTTGGTAATGCAAGGGGTAGTTATACACTTAAGTACCAAGGGGGGGGGGCTCCTCGAGCCCACTGATATTTAATACTACTTTTAACTAGTAATTCAAGTGTTATTAATTATATTGCTCAAATAATAATTACTTTGATGTAATTTTAACATACACAAACCTTCTCAAGTTTTTTTTTCTCAAAAAAAAATATATATATTCTCCCCATATAATTTTTTTTCATATAAAAATATATTACTGAGATGGTTATAATTATTGCTCCTGATAGGTACTTTTTTAGAAAAGAGAAGATTTTCTAAGTTGTTCCCAACTAGGGGAACAGTTAGTCCATGCTGCATCCTGGATAAACACTCCGAAAAAAAATTATTGTGCAAAAGCACCGATAATTGCATTACGGACCTGATAATTATATTTTCTTAAGTTATTATTCTATTATAATGTTATAATAACTTAGATATAGATAACTTTTTATTCTAACAATGTTTAGATATGTTCCTCCAGTAGAATAAAATTACATTTAATTTAAAGTCATCCTTTTTTCCCCATCCGAACTTTTTTTTTTAATTTATTTTTATTTTTGTATTTAATTTTTTTTTTAAATTTTTTTTCACAGGTGTCATAAGAAACGTTCATTAAACATAATCCAATAGAAATAAAAATTTTAAAAAAATTATAGAACCAAAATAAAAGGTTTTTAAGGTTGTGGGCTCGAGGAGCCCCCCCCCCCCTGGTAATCCATGCGACCTGGGAGAGGTCGGTAATACTAGGGTTAATCCATTCCAACAGTTTAATTTAATGCTTACAGTACTCAATTTATATGGAATTTGTCAAATTAAGAACGTATAATTTAATGCATAAATATACAATTTGTATATTTTGATTTTTGGATTACACTTCGTGTTGAGGCAAGGTTTAATGTACTTGGTGTTCAAAAGTTCTTAATCATTTTTTCTGCTGTAAATCAGTAATTGTTTCGGTGACACAATCTTTATTTTTTTGTGTACACAAAAAAAAAAAAGCGGAAGGGGCTAAAGTTAGCCTGATGCATTGCTTATTTTTTTATTTGTTTGTTTGGTGTCATGCAATTTGTAACGATTTACACCCTCCATCAAATAAACCAAATGGTAAAAAATACTTCAAATTGTTGGATGTGGTTTATATGAAGTTAATATAAATTTATAAAATAAGAAATAATTAAATATAAACTACTAAAACGGAGAAATTTTTGAACGGTAAAAGAAACGAAAACAGGACATGAATAATAATTATTCATTATTTGTATTTTCTGTTTTTTTTTAATTATTAACAAAACAGAAAATACAAATGAACCAAAACTAAACAAAAGAGATGATTAGCAATAATTTATAGTAAATAAATAACAATTTATTTAAAAGTTCGTCAAATCTTACACAACCATTCAGAATCACACACATACACATAAAGCATTGGTTATCTCACTTAGTAAAGAGTGACGAGTTTAGTTCCTGTCTGGGCGGGAAATAAATAGGAATTTATTTAGTGACGAACTCATTAAATAAAATCCTTAGTCCCACTCTGGCTAGAAAAGGATGGTAGCTTGTATATAACCCGTCCCAATTAGTCAAAGTAGCAAAGGGTTAATAATTAATAATATTAGCTATCTTTATTTTTCCTTAAATATCACAGCTAACTATGAAATATTGTATTTAAGCAATATGAGAAAAATCACGTATTAATATTTGAAAATATTGTATATATTTACATGATAAATTAATTAAAAACATTCTTAATTATTTAGAAGGTATTTTTAATTAATTTATTAAGAAAAAAAAATTCTGCCCCAGGTGAGGCTCGAACTCACAACCCCGGCATAGCTCAAACGTACTGTCTATAAGTACCGTGCGCTAACCAATTGCGCCACTGGGGCAGCCGCTCGGAATCGGCGTATTGCAAAACATACCTGCGAATAAGTTGTTTCTGCTAATTTAATAGATAATTATTATGCTCGATCTGCTAATGAATATTTATTTCATACTCTTGCCGTATAAAATAAAAATGAGAATCAATAAATGTTCTTACTTAAGAATAGAACCTCCCATATCAGCTGATTCAATGTTTACTTCGGCCATGGACATGTCATAGCTGCGCTAATTCATCATTTCAAATGATCCAAGTAATTATTTGAATTTTCCTTGATTTGTCGTCCCTAGAGGTCTTTATTTCGAGTGATTTAGTGCACCTTTTATTAATTTCGAAAATGTTTGGCTTTTTATATGGCATCAGTGGCATTTTACAACTAGAAACAAACAAGAATTTGTTGTCACCTTATTTACTATTTGCTCTTATTTGATTTTTTTCATTATGATGTTGTTTAGCCATAGGAGAAGTGGGGAGATTTTAGTTCTTGTTAAGAATTTAATTACACATAGTTCAGTTTATTTTAAAAATGTTAAGTATTGTCCCAACATAGAAACAAATTAATGACAATGAGTTGGTTTGACCCTTCGGGCTTTGCCAGTTTGGCAAAGTCCGCATTAAAAGAAGCTCAAAAGACGATAGATAAAGCTTTGGACATCACCGATGAAGAATCTCTTAAAACGAATGCTGGTGAGTTATTTATTTTTTATTTGTTTTTATTATAATTTGAATGTTATTATTCTCATCCGGTTATTTCATTTAATTAGTAAAGTTATTCATTTTCACTTTTATTTTTATTTTATTCTTCATTTGACTACTTATTTGCCAATGATTATACTTGGGGCGATCTATCTAAGACCATTGTTGTCCTACAAAATACTAGACATTGTTTTGCAGTACAAGACAGTGACAGTTGAGTCTAGATATTTGTATTGTTATAACCAGCTTTCCATTTTATTAAACTATTATTTTTTATTTTCTCATGTTTCGTATAAAAATGTTTGCTGAAATTTCGACTATAAATCTGTTTTATGCCAGAATAAGATCACTTCTGTAGTGAGGTATTAATTTTCTTTCAGCCCTAATATGTTTGAGCTAAAATTATATTCTCATATACTTCCCATTGATACTTTGTAATAGTTAAATGGCTAATCTGATATGAGAATCCGTTAGATACAATAATGAATTACTTACTTCTTTGATTTCAGTTAATATATTATGATATATAATAATATATTAGGGGTTCAGGTTGGCTGTGTGAGTTAAGGTGTTGGTCTTTATCTCATATGATAAACCTAGAGTGGCGGGTTTGATTCCCGCCCTGGGCAGTAGAAATTTATTTGGTGGCGGAATCATTATATAAATTCCTTAGTCCTACCCTGGCTAGAAAAGGGTGGTTCCCTGTAGATAACCCGTCCCAATTAGCCAAATTAACATAAAGTGGATGTAAATAAATAAATAAATAAATAAAATATATTATTGATAAATTCATTGTAGAGATCAGCTACTCGGTGATTTCATTGAATTCATTGCCTCTTGACACTGATCGTTGTTCTGTGGTAATAGGGTATGTGCAGCTTTTCAGCTTAGCAAAAGCACTTTTAAATGTACAGCAATCTGCTTGCTAACAAAGTGCCTCGCCTATATGCTACTGTAACTTGCTGAGTTGTATTGTATAACTCTTTTCAATAAATATAAAAATAGTCAGGAAAACATTAGGATTCTTAATAAACCTTACATATCAATATAATCCGAAACTGAATGTAGACCTTATAATTTAACCTTTTACATTTGTTTTTTCTTAGGATTATTTTTTAAAGATACAAACTTCCAGTATGTTGAATTTAGTTTATGCGCTCTTTAAATAATTGGATTGCGTTAGTTCGGGACTAATAGAATTATGGGTCAATCCATGTCAGTTCAATACACCCATTTTACATGACCAGTGTAGAATTTACTGACATTTTGTATACTGGTAGTAGTTACGAAGAATAAGGAAAATATCAAATATTAATTTTTAATCTCAAATGGTTTCCAAAATACCCATCCAGTGCCTGCTACCCGTATACATTTTAGGAACTTCTGAAGGGGCTGCGTTAACTAAGCAGATGTCCCACAAGCGTCACGAATTTGCATTTATCTCAAAGTTCAATGAAAACAATATATGATATTCAGGATTTAAGCAATGGGCTTCACAATACAACAGCCTATTGCTAATATTACAAAAGTGGAGGTTAAGTGAAGGCCGAAAAATAAAAAAGACAAATATCTAGGTTAATAATCTAGATAACTAAATTACGTCCTTAACAACATTTATAGAATGTCACATTTGCAGTCCGATTTTAGCCGTTAACAAACTTGATCTTAATTTTCACATAAAACGTTTAAATATCGAATTTAGTATCGATCAAAAAATAATTTCGACCTCTAAAGCGTTTACAGGAAAAAAATAAAAAAAAAATATATATACATATACTAGCTAAGGTACTCGGCGATGCCCGGAAATCATTCTTGACTGACTAATGATGGTATTTTGATAGTAAGACTTCAATGTGAACAATTACACTTCCCTCCACGACGTAATCATTTTCCAAAATAGCCAACCCTGAAGGGTAACTTTGGGGGTTAATAGAATAGAAATTTTATTTTTGAAGGATAAATGAAAATGTGTTCCTAATCTATCCCTCTACACTTTTTGACTCACCGTTTTTCAATAGTTCAAACCTTAATCATGGGTAGCATTTATTACAATTAAATATCATCTATAATGAACATATTTCCTTTCAAAAGCCAATCCGAGCTCACATAGTATAGGCAAAGTTTTGCACGTAAGATTATATTTGTAATAGTGAATCTCACTGGAAATCGCTTCCAGTAATGCCAGACGGGAAATAAGTAAACTCAATTAACTGGTAAGGCTCCCGTCATCTTTTGCTCCCGCATGAGACTACTCAACATTCTTCTACTTATATTATTGATGAAAAACATTATTTTATAATTTATCTACCGGATGGAATTAAATAATAGTGGTACCCTGAAAATATCATGTCGAGTTTAAACGCATATTGTTTTTTGTCATAATGAAATTACCATTAACGTTTAATTGTTATTATATTACATATTTGTTTCAGTAACATAAAGGTACATTATACAAATTAAATAATAGAAATGCTCTTATAGTTTATATTACTATTGGAAATAAATAACAAAGTTATTTTCTAGGAAAAACAAATAAATGAGGAGGGGTTGACAAAGATTGATAACCTCACTAATCCGAATCATACTTTGAGCTATCATATAAGACGAAAACATAACATCATTTGTCATAATATTCATTTATTAAAACCCCTTAAATAAGTACTAATATAATTATTGACTCCCGTTTAGCGTATATCCCGTGTTTACTTCATTTTACAACTTTTTTCGACAAAAGTGAATGCACACAAAAATTACTCTAAATACCAAAGTAAACAACTTTTGTTATGTGCACGTTTGCTGAAATAGAAAATATAAAAAGGGAGTTTTTCATTTCAGCCTCTCTTATAATCCCCACTCACCTTTGAACCTACAATTTTTAATATAGCTTATAATCATGGAAGAATTAATGCTAACTCACACACCGAGTTTTCTAAGTTTGGTTCAATCGTTAGTGCCCAACAAAATTGTTGGCTCCTGCTTTAGATTTTAGTGTATATCTCGTTTATATTTTTCTATACGACAAAAGTGAATATAACAAACGTTATTGAAAATAAACAACTTTTGTTATGTGTATGTTTGTCGAAAAACCAATAGGAAATGAAATACCACTACTGTTAATTTCAGGGCTCCCTTATAAACCCCACTCCTGCTCGTCCCTAGAAATGTTGGTATGCCTTATGATAATTATGGCGTCAACACTAATAAACATACCGAGTTTTATTTTATTCGGTTGGGTCTTTTGTCCCAAATAAAATTGTTCACTTCTGCTATAGGTTTTAGCGTATATCTCGTTTATAATTCAGTATACGAAAAATGTGTATATAACAGAAGTTACTCTAAATAACAAAATAAACAACTTTTGTCATGTTCATATTTTACAAAAAACCAATAGGAAACGAAATATCGCTATTTTTAATTTCAGGCTTCCCTTATAACCCCCACTCCTGTTCGTCTCAGAGGATATTAATATAGCCTAAAGTCTAAGTTGGGTTAGTAGTAATACACATACCAAGTTTTATAAAATTCGGTTCAGCCGTTTATGCATGAAAAGGTAACAAACAAACACACACGAAAGAAACAAAATGCAGTTATGGTGTCTATGACATGTGAAACAAAAAGTTATCGTGAAAATTCGCAAAAAAAATCAATGTACAGACAGAGGTTATAATTTTATATATATATATATATATATATATATATATATATATATATATATATATATATACATATACATACAAACACATATATATGTATTTATATAAATAATTTTGAACAGTCCTTATTTCCGTGTATATACTGAAGCACAAATACTTGTACTTGTATTGTTACTTTATCTTTAGTTTTACTAGCAACCTTTAAATATTGAATTCAGGTACAGTCACATAAACATTGTGCCAGTTAGAGTGATAACAGACAAATGTATAAATATATTTTGATATAAAGTAGGTGGTAACCATCTAAAAGACTGGCAAACTTTATAGGAGCACTAAGTAATTTTGGAGGTCCAAGACTCCATTCTCAGTGCATTCCTAACTCGCATAATGTCAGGATTGAAATAGTTTAGTGAAATGAGGTTTGAGGCTCTTAAAATACTTAGCAACTAGGCAAGCTAGTAGGAAACATTATTACAGCAAGTGAGGAAAGAGTAGGATGGTATAGTAGCCCATGGATATGCTCCTCATTGGTTGGACTAGTTCAATCCATATTCAGCTCATATTTTTCAAGACTGTTTTTGAAGACTAATTAATTAGGGTGATCTAGAGGTTAGAATGTCCAGATTAAGTAATTTTTTATCTTTCCTGTGCATGGTGCTCAAATATGCTAGAAAAAAGAAAAATAAATCTTGCTTTATCTTGCTCTACCCTCTAAATTAATTGCTGGTAGATTCTGGCTATTAAATTTGACAGTGTGTGTCAAAAATGTTTATACATGGCTGTGCGTGTGTGTCTATGTGTGTGCGTGCTTGTGCATGTGCTGAACGTCTGTATGTTGCTTTGTCACCCTAATTAATTTTATTTAAATAGGATAAAAAAGAAAAAAGTTGTTAAAGAAATTATAAATATTGAATGAATGAAAGTATTTCTAATATACAACATTAAAGTATTGATAACAACACAAAATATCAAACTGAACTGTTAGATCTAAATCTGAATTTAAAAAAAAAAAAAAAATTATATTAATGAAATATAGGGTTTAGAAAGAAATATTAATTACCCTGTTAAGTACTATGCAGAAAGTATGAACAAAACTGATGTGGTTTGTGCACAAATCCTCAATAAACTAACCAGCTAAGGGATCGAAATTGTCCTTGTTCAATTTACTTATGTAATTGTTACATTAGTTGCACAATTTTCAAAAATCTTATCACCAATAGGAGCACTTGCACAAGTTGAATCAGAAATTAGAATTTATAAGCCTGCATAGGAAAAATTGGAACTTTTATTAATCTCCGCTAGATGGTCCACCCACATCTTCTTACGTGTAGAGAGGGGGCTTGATTATAAGCAAGCAATTATGGCACTGAGAATGGGAGCATGGGTGACGTGAGTTTATTTACGTTCGATGGATATACTAATGTTAAGATATGGGGAAATTTATTTAGTGGTGGACTTGTTATATAAATTCCTTAGACCCACCCTAGTTAGAATAGCGATATGTAGATAACCCATCCCAATTAGTCAAAGTAGCATAAAGTGAACGTAAATAAATAAATAACATAACAAATAAGATAAGGTGGCATTACTTAGGTGAACCTCCATTACCAGTGACAGCAATATCATAAGAAAGACCTGCATTCTAAGGGAGACTATAAAAAATGTGAAGGGTGAAGAAATTAAGAAAAAAATTAGTGACTGGAAGTGCCCTTTGTATTGAATTTGAGAAAGTAAATAACTAGAGAAAATAGTGGTCTAACAATTTGTATAAAACCTGTTGATTTTTAATGCATATTCTGAAAAAAAAAAAGAATGAAAGAAAAAATCTCCAGTTTAAGAAAAGATTCTATATAGCAAAGAACTAGACAAGATTCAGGGGCATTTTCAAGCACACAACACATCGATATTAATTGTTTTGACAGGGATTCAATTAGTTGATTGAATTTTGTCAGGGCGACTAAAAAAAATTCTCTCTCCAAAAGTGATAAAATCAAAGGGAGCTGGGCCAAGTACTTCAAAGGAATATTAAATTTAGAGGTTTGTTGGTAGTGTACGGGTTGGAGACAATTTTCTTTATATTTTGGTAAAATGAAGAAACTAACAACTTGAACTTTGTGTGCTCAAGAAATCAGTACTGTATGCTAAATTCAGGTCTTTATTTGCCCGCAAGGATAAAAACAAAGCATTAGATCATAATGCGATTAGTGGCATAAGGACATTAACAGTCATAAGAATATTAAAGATGAAATTGATAAGAAAAGAACTCAAAAATTAAAGCATTGAATTTTAAAGGAAGTTATGGACACCTATAATTTTGAAAAAATTGATAATGTAGAGAGAAAGTAAAATGGGGAGCAACAAATTAGAATCAACTTAAAGTCACTTTAAGATTCAGAGTCGGTCATGGTGGTCATAAAACCTGTTAAGAATATATTCCAACTATAAATGCTTATCATGACACTCAACTTTTATTCTTAGGTTTGAACTTAGGTAGAGGATGAGTTGTAAAACATTATTATGGTACTATTGATATCAGGGTAGAGTTAGTCAATAATTATGGCATGAACCCTGGACAAATAACATAGCACTTATGGGGAAGTTTTTTGAGGATGAGTTTAATAACCATTCTAGAGTTAGTCATTGAATATTTTATTTATATTACAACAATTTTTGCACTAAATTATATAAATTATAAAAATTAAGAAATGAAAAAAACGGTATTAATAATTATTGGAATAAAACAACTCAGGCAAAACTTATTTGATACTTAAAAGTTGATTTTAATTTATGAAATATGCAAAGCAACTAGTATTCCAACAAAATATCTCATAATAATTGCATGAGACTTTCAGAGTCCTATACCATTCACAATTCTTTTCTAATGTGAAAAGCACTACTGTAAGAGTTTCTTTATCATGTGAGTAGTTTGTGGCACTAATGCATAGCTTCCTACATCATTGGGATTCCAAATCCTATTGCAAGTTTGTGTTCACATGTGTTCTTTTCTAATTACAAAGGGATTCCCCTCCCATTTCAGCTATTGAGCTCCATCAGATGGCCATCAATCCTACCCAGGAGCTGACGAAAATGGGGTCCGTTCAAAACTATATACAGATTAATGTCTGTTAACACTCTAGTGGTCGTAATATGTTAATGGCTGAAATCCGACTAGTGGGGGATTTTGAAAATTCTAAATATCTTCAATTGAAAAATTGTATAGATCCTATTTTATTGTAAATGTAACGTTTTATAAATGTTGCTATATACTTTTGTTCTCATCTTGAGTATTAACCGAGTTATTTGCATATTTTGGTTTTCGCCCTTCAGCAAACTCCCAATCCTATGCAATCATACTAACAATAAGCTGTTGTTTCATGAAATATTTTATTCGAAAATTAAATACTAAATATTGTTTTTATCGAAGTTTTACTTTGTGAGATATAAATAAATAAATATATGTAAATATGTTGTGTCATGAATCAAGATTTTATGCTCATTACTCAAAAATGTTTATTTGATCTAGACCAGGGGTGAGCAATGTGCGGAAACACGTTTATGTGGCCCGCCAAGCATTTCTAAAATTGAGTTTATTTTATCGACTTTCTCCACTGAATATATTGTTATAAAATATATATGTATGTGTAAATATTTTTTTCTGTGTGGCTCGCCAAAAAATTTTAAAATTTAAATTGGCCTGTTGATTAAAAAGGTTGCTCACCCCTGATCTAGACCAGGGCTTCTTAAACTATGGGTCGCATAGCAAAATTCTAGGGTCACGAGAGATAAAAATACAATTTATGTTTTATCTTCTGTTACAACTTATTCGTCGATTAGACGAATATGCTTTATCTACAATTACAACTTATTTGTCGATTCGACAAATATGTTTTATCTACAGTTACAACCTATTCGTCGATTCGACGATGCTTCTTTTACAAAGAGAAGGTTATTTTTCCTTTGGAAGGACAAGGCGATTTTCTACTTCCGGATGTATGTAGGGCCTACGTGCTAAGTATTAAATTAAAGTTTAATTTAATACTTACCACGCAACAACTTGAATATATTCGAGAGAATTAAGACGGTCTGAATCCACTTTCATTTTTGAAACTATAATAAATACAATTTTATAATTTTTTGTGCAATTTTTATTTTTAATTGTATGTATATTGTTAACTAATAAATAAATCATCAAAAAATATTAATATTATTTTTATATTTGTATGGGGTTGTCAAGAAACACAATCATAAATGTGGTCATAAATTACAAAAGTTTAAGAAGCCCTGATCTAGACTATAATAGATATTTAACCATTTAATTCAGTGCTAAATTTGATGGTTCTTAATGGCTAAGTTCGGACCTAGAACATTGTTAGGTTTCAACATATTATATACAGGTTGGTTTCAACATATTATATACAGGTTGGTTTCAACATATTTTATAATATATAATGGAGTATTTTGAGAATTCAAATATCTCTGTTATTATGAGTCGTATCAAAAAATGTTGTAGAACCAATCTTCTTATAATATTGATGCCCTTCAATTGTTGTTCTATGGATCTTTTCATTGCTTTAATATTAAACGAGTTATTCGTAGTCTCTTGATTTCAGCCTACAGTAACCAACCTCTACTCATCAGATTATTACTTAAAAATAGGAAATATACAAGTAGAAGAGAACAATAATGTGTCATACTAGTATGTGGAAAAACTGCTTAGTTGCCCCTGCATGACTGACTTTTGGAATAGACTTTAGATGGCCTATACGACATGGGTATTTTTTATGGCGGTTACAGGGCTACACTTCTTTGTGTGTTCCAAATTTCTCCCTTAATGGCCTATCACATATAAGGTAAAGATTTTAATAAAGGACTATTTTAAATCAAGACAATTGCCTCATAGTGAATGCTCCAAATAAATAAATCAAGACATCTTATTATTTGATACTCTTCTGATACCTGAGGAGTATAGTATATAATTGGGTCAGAAAAAATTAAATAAGACCTTTGTTGTAGGAGGTATAATAAAATACAGTTTCGTTACCTGTTTGTTTTTCTGCTTATTCTTGGCAGTTGAATTAGTTAGAGGTTGTTGAGTTTTGACTACAATTCCCTCCCTATTTTAAAAAATTGAAGACACAATACACTTTTGGACTGTTTATACAAGAATACACATAGACAATTATTTCCCCCCCAGAGTTTCAGAATAGATGCTCTATTCCACTATTGAGCAAGTGACAACACAAATGATTATTCTGTTTTGACAATTGATCTACTGTACTGTTGAAAACTGTTTTTTTATTTTTATTTTAGATTTGTCTTTCTTTTATGTTACTACGATTCGGGGCAACACAAATTACATAATTGTAAAATGTTGTATCCTTGCACTGTATAATTAAAGTCCATAACCTAACCGACACTAACAAACATAATTGACAGTTTTGAAAAGATAAATCAGACCCTGAGAAAGAATGCCTTTCGCTGCAGTAGTTTGCACATAATAAGTACTTGAGTTATAATTATGTCATATTAATTGCTCTTAGTTTATGGATCATTGTAACTATGGTTATTGTGTTTACATTGCTATTAATTTTATTGTTTTTGTTATAGCCCCTTCTGGAGGGGGCGACATCAATACTGATAGCTTTTTCTCAGCGTGGGATTTGCAAAGTTCGCCGGCATCTATTGTTAAAAAAGCTACAAAGATGACCAACAGTGCAAGTACCTGGGGCTCTTTTACGGGATCCTTTTTTGAAAATCAAAACAAAATTGAAGGTATGTTCTGTTATACTATCAATATTCATTATTATGTGTTTTTTTAAAACATTATTTATAGTTTCTATTGAGTTATAGTTGAGAAATAAACTGTTTCATGAACTAATTAAAAAACTTACTTAATACTGTGAAGTAAATTATATTGATGGTTAATAAAAATATTTCAATTTCAGTAATTAAAGTAATAAATATTTATGATTAAAGAAGCCTACTAAAATTATTCAGTGATAGATATAGATCTAGTACTAAACTGTAAAGAGTTAGAGAACACTTGTATAAGAAGTTTTTTGGTTATGTTAATAAAAATCTACAAATTTTGTTCTACTTAATTTTTAAGTTTGGCACATAGGAATGGAAATATTTATGACTGCTTTGTTACCCATTGACAGGTTGAAACATAAATAGCTTTTAATGGAAATATAGAGATATTTTGGGACTGAGGTTGGCCGTGTGAATTAAGGCATCATTCTTGATCTCGCATGGCAGACCTAGAGTGGTGGGTTCGATTTCCGCCCTGGGCAATAGAAATTTATTTAGTGACGCACTCATTAAATAAATTCCTGAGTTCCACCCTGGCTAGAAAAGGGTGGTAACCTATAAATAACCTGCCCCAATTAGCCATAGTAGCATAAAGCGGTAGTAAAATAAATAAACAACAATATAAAGATTTTTTAAACTATGCACAAAACCATCCTATTATTTTCTTCACACACCGCAAATGTCCTTTTCAAAACAATTTCCTTCGCCTGAGTAGGGAAAAATATTGATAAATTCTGTTCAGGCATTCTCCTGTAATACGGTAGAAGTATGAGTTGGTGACCCAAAGTCAGAAGTTAACTGTATTACCCGTTATTGTGGGTTGAAATAAAAATGGCTTTCTATGGAGAGATAAGGTTAAAGTTACTGAAAGTATACACTGCCAATAATAGAAGAGCATAATATAAAGCAAATGTTCAAAAAATGCATTCCCTGAATAAATATTCTTAAGATTTCACAGTTTGCTTGAAGCGTTTTCATGGGATACTATTTTCAACCGGAAATTGGAAGTCAGAATTTTAAAATTCATACATTTAAAGTACATATTAAGACTGAAAAATAGTTTTCAAACATAATTTGTTTTTTAAATTTTTCAGATAAAACCAACATTAAAAAAGATATTGATTAACATATGTTTTGACTTCCGAGTAAACCCCCACTCCTGTCTGTGATAGTATAAAATACCCTATGATGAGAATATTGATATTATTGATACAAAAACGTTCATGATTCTATTGAGGCACTCTCATGGAACATTAATAAAATCTATCTAGTAACTAGAAGTCGGAATTCATACTTTTTGAATTAAGAAATTAAATAACATTTTAGGACTTATTCATCATTCTAAAAACAATTTGTCCTTTACATTTTAATATTAATGAAGATATTGGTGAATATGTGATTTCTCGTTGAAATATACCCCTTGTTATAAATTTGAATTCTCATATAGCCTATGTTGTACCTTGGGATAGTCAACTAGCAATTATTAGTCTATTGAAATCCTCCAAGCTGTGAGTGAGTGTGTAACAAATGAATGCACAGACTGGCAGACACACAAGATTTTCAATTTTGAAGCTATTGTCTTAAAATGGTCTGAAACGTGATAAATGTTAGCACTAATTCTGTAACCCCAGTGAAAAAGTCGACCAGTGAGTAAGTGGACTTAACCATTTATTCACTGGTACAACAGAATTTAAATTTAAAAAATCTGACAAACTTATGAGTTTCATATATAAATACAATTTTTTTGTTGACCTCTTTTACAATCTCAATTTACAATTGTCTAATTTAAATTATTTATTAACATCCACTTTTTACAACTAAGGCTAATTGGGACTGGTTCTCTACAGGTTACCACCCTTTTCTAGGCAGGATAGTACTAAGGATTTTACTTAATGTATTCCATCATTAAATAAATTTCTATTGCCCATTCGGGGATCGAACTCTCTGCTCTAAATTTACCATGTGAGATTAAGGTCAATGCTTTAACTCACATGGCTAACCTGAGGCCCTTACAATTTTCACTTATGTTCAGTAAATTATACTCATACTTTTCCTACATCTAAAAATCTAGGTTATATTGTTATTAAAGAATTTTTATCAAAATATTGAATCTCCTAAATGGAGCTGATATTTGCTGATGTGCAGATTTACTCTAATGGGCATTTGAATTTTTTTTATTTAAAATTCACATAGTTAGAAATCTATGCAAATTATAAGTTAGTCAAGAAAATGTATAAATAATATAAAGAAATAAATATAAACCACATTTATTTATTATGAACATTTTTTTTTTTCAGGAAGCAATGAAACTCCCTCTGCTCAATCTAAAGAATTGGTTTCAAATCAGCCAAAGAAGTCGTTGTCTTTGGATCTTGCCATGCTGAGCAAACCAGATTCGGATAATCAGTCTGAAAATATTGATAAGTCGAGTGCTAAACTTGAAGCTACTCCAGAAGAATGTACTGAACCTGATGGCGAACAGATAAAACAAGAAATTAAAAACTTTCCACCCGTGGAAGTTGTAATGAGGAAGCGTGAGCCTAGAAATACTGCAAATCGACTTTCGGTTATATCTTCTGAAAGTGATCGCAGGTAATTAGTGTTTTTCCATTTTTTTCCATTATCAGTTCATTTTCAACATAATTTTTATTGTTATACTGATAGATTTAAACCTAGCTTTTAAAAGCTTTCTTAGGGGAACTTTTTTGGTTTTCTGTTCTATATCTTATTTAGTTCACTAAATGCTTACAACCAGATTTTTTTTACCGCTATGGAGAGTGCAAATTATTTACTTAAATTAAAAACAATTATATTATTTACTGACATTTTGTTCCATTTTAAAATTCATAAACAAAATACAGTATTGGTTGCTTTCAGTTCTGAAGGGCCTAAAAATTTTTTATAACAGGTTTCATGTGGGGTGTGAAAATAAAAAAGTCCGTCACGCAGGGGCTGCGTAAACTAAGCAGATTTCCCTCGTGATGTTTAATAATAGATAAATCTACATGCTGGTAATACAATAGCACCGTCAACATTAAATGAATAAATACAAACGATAATAAGAAACCTGCAGACGGGAAGCACCTAAAACGTAAACAAACAGGTGTGCCAACTTCTCATAGGAAAGAAAAACAGTTACGGAAATATATCAGAATGCAAAATATTAATTTTATTGAAAACTATTTACTATACCTAGTACTGTAATTTATAATGGATCAGAATAATTTTTAACTCAATGAATCAAATTTTAGTAGTCCAAGAACTTAAGAAGGAAGGGGCACGAGAACATATTTGCATTTATCTCGTATAATAAACGTCTCTTGAAAACAATATACGGTATTTGAGCTTCGAATAATAATGTGGTTTATTACATAAAAGAGTATTGTTTATATAAAGTGAGTAGAAGTGGGGGTTTGCTGAAGGCTGAAAACTGAAAAATGCAAATATCTCAGTTAATATTCAAGATAAAGAATAAATGTATAGAACAATATTTATAGCACATTTCATCTATGATAAGATTGGTTCTATACAGCTTTTAGATCCGATGTATGGTAAGAGAGATATTTGCGAATTTTCGAAAATCCCCCTCTAAACTCCCCTCCCACTAGTCCGATTTCAGCCATTAACGAACTTGATCTGTCTTTTTACATAAATCGTTTAAATACATATATATAAATATATATGTTTATATAATTTTGAACAGATCTCATTTTCATCACCTACAGGGTAGGATCAATGGACATTTGAAAATTTTTTTCGAAAATTGCATCATGAGTACATGGGAAATCTGTTGAAAAATTGCCAATTCCTCTAAATCTAATAGAGATTCAGAAGATTTGTATATGCCTTTTTTTATCATGAAATAAATTATGATTGTAGAGGATGGTTGGGTATTTGCTATAAATTCTCAAATTCTTCAGATATAGGAGGTCATATATTTTTTATGCTGACAGTTCGGGGACCATTGGCTCCCTTCTTGAGAGCAATTGTACTAGAGGAGGAGTAGGGAGCAAAAAAGCTAACTCACTCACCGAAAGTTACATCTTGAATGATGTAATGTTGGATATAGAATTAAATTAAATCACCTTAAGGTTTTGATATCCATTCTTTCTGTGATAATCTGTTTTCTTTTTTAGTCAAGTGTAAACCATAGATACTTAAAATTCTGAAGCATTAAAAAATAAATTCATTTTTAATTTTTATTCATTCATTAAAAAATAAAAACCTGTGAGTTAATTTCAGTAGTATAATGCTTTTTAATTATTTAATACAAATTTTAAATGTATAGATAAAGTTATTAATTTTTGCTGGAACTGTACTTGACTTTAACATCACTTTGTTCTTCATGTTAATAATGTACCCTGTATATATGCTTATAGGTCTACTGACAGTTGTGAAGTCTTAGGCTCAACTCCTGATTCCGATCCAAACACAATGTCTACTTCCAGTTCTGTAGCTAAATTAAGGCAGAGCGGATCTTTTGAGTCAGTTGAGGTTCTTACATCTCCAAGTTCAGTTGATGTTCTTGGTTTATCGGAGCAAAAGTAAGCTATGTAATAATTTATTTATGTATACTCAATATGTATTATAATTAGCATAGTTGTAATATTTATTCTCTTGTCCCTAGCAGAAAAATACTCAAATTTCTTTTCGTTTTCTAAATAATTAGTTGACTCAAACATTGATAATGCCGAATTGTACATCACATTCTTAAATTTTAATTCTGATCCTGTTTGGGATAATGTCTCAGCTAACTTAGCGCCATTAATATTTATGTCGAAAGTACCTTTGGGGATTTTTTTTGTTTGTTTTGTTAAGTCATTGACAGTTTTTCATAAAACCTCTTTTTAATTTGGTGTGAATCCCACCAATGTTTTAGATATAGGACTTTTCTTTTATGCTTGGTTGGTAGAAAGTAAAATATCAAATCAGTTATTAATAATTTTAATTTAGTTTAAAAGGGGAAAGTACTTTTAATTTAATTACATTATTGCTTTAATGGTTTGTGGCACGCTATAACCTCCCAAACTTAGCCCTTATAATACATAATGACATTTTAATGAATCTTTAGTACTTTGCCGATTTTGATAATACAACTATGAGATCGAGATATGCCACTGTACCATATTAGTTTTTATAAAGTCTGTCACGCAGGGGCTGCGAAAACTAAGCAGATTTCCCATGTGAAGTTTTACAATAGAGAAATCTGCATACTGGTAATACAAGCCCACCATGAATAAATACAAACGGTAATAAGAAAACTTTCAGTTAATTTTAATAAATTCTCAACTGAAACGGCTTTTGAATTGTAAAAATAATTTATATTTTAATAACTCAAATTTCAGTAGTACAAGAACTAAAGAAGGGGGGGGGGGACAGCGGATGAACAGACCGTATTTGCATAAATCACACAAAGTAATGAAGGTAAGGACGAAATGACAGGTAAGGTTAGAAGAAGCTTCCACCTGAGCCGAGTACTGACGAAAATGGCCGATCTAATCCGAACTATACCCGACCACAGACTTCATAAAAATGCAAATATCTCGGTTAATATTCAAGATAGAGAATAAATGTATATATCAATATTTATAGTAAATATAATTTGCAATAAGATTGGTTCTATAGAATTTTTCGATCCGATGCATAATAACGGAGATATTTTGAATTTTTGAAAATCCTCCCCTCTAAACCCCCCTCCCACTGGTCCGATTTCAGCCGTTAACGAACTTGATCTTCCTTTTTACATGAAACGATTAAATACCGAGTGTGGGGATTAAACAAAAATTGCGACCGCTAGAGTGTTAACAGACAAATATATATATATATATATATATATATATATATATATATAGTTTTGAACGGACCTCATTTTCGTCATCTCCTGGGTAGGATCGATGGACTTTTGAAGAAATTTTTCGAAAATCACGTCATGAGTACGACCTCAATAGCTGATTTCCCTTAAGGGAAATCTGCTAATATTTAAAAAACAAGAAAAAGTTTTGTACTTTTTGGAATGTTAGAATAGCATACCATTCACTATGATTGTATTTGTATTCATGCAATATTTCATGTTTTGAAAATGTATTCCTTTCTTTGCTGTATTGATTTCTATTCTATCATTCCTTGGAATCTCATTACTTTAAAGTGCCAGATGCCCTTAAGAGGTTTGGTATTTCTTTCTGTGCGGGCATAAAAAAAAAAAGTATTAAACATTGCTTTAGTTTTTGGAATGTGATGCTTGTACAAACTTCCTTTTGAATGTTATTCTTTTTTGTCAAAATACATATAGTTATAGACAGATATATTATAATTTTAATGTAGTGATTTATTGCGAATGCTGTACATGGGTAATTAGCAAGGAAAGAAATTAATTTATTTCAGAAACTGTTCTATTTACTGTTTGAGGAACCTTGGAAATTTTAGAATGTTTTACCTTAGGCTGCCATGTAACCTAATGCAGATTATACAAAAAAGATTTGGATATTTTGAAATTATATTTAATTTATTAATTTATTTTTAAGGAGTTCGGATTCATTGTCTCCAATTGAAGGCGATGGTGTTGAAGTTATACCAGAAGATGAGGAGTCTGTCAGTGTTGAAGATTCATATACTTCTGCTTCTGAAGCTACGTTAACTGTTACATTACTTGATCCAAATATGCTCAAATCAACATCATCTCTTGATACATCATTTACCGAAGCAATTTCGCCAAGAGAGGTTGGTGATAAGCTCTACTTTTATCAAGATAATTAAATTTCATTCATATATCTCGTGCATAGACAAGATACAAAATGCCGTTATTTTTTTCCTATTAAGAAATTTCTTGAAATTGGTCTCATAAACAATTAGAGGATACTGGTGTTGGAAATGAATAATTCAGATGAATAAAAATTCTCATTGCTTCTCACTTCACTTACAGTAACTTTTAGTTTTCAACTGACAATTGTATGCTAAACATAGCAAATCTTACTTTTAAGCCATTTAAGAAATTATGATTCATTGTTTTGCAGTTGTATGGACACATTTATATGTATGTTAAATATTTCATTAGTCTTAAATTATTTTAAATTTAAAATTTCTTTAAGAAACCTTATCTACAATATGAACATGTGCTTCACCTCTAAAAATTTGAATGAATAGTGGTTAGTTATGAAGACCATCGAAATGAAATATTAAATTATTTTGAACCCGGATTTAGATTCATGCAAGCTACAGTGATTTTACTTTCCGAAAGGGAGCTTGCTCAAAAATACAAAAAAATAAACATAATTCTACTTACCATTCTGTAATAGTATCGAAATGCATATTGTTTTAGAACATCAACCGAAATTTAGGAGTTGTTATGACACATACGACACCATCTAGTGAACAAGAGAGTGGAGAAAAAAGAGACACCGTCGTAACTCAGCCTCCGAGATTAATGGAGAAGAGAGACGGCCTTGGGAAATCTGTGGAATTGCCTAGCTCTCACACTCCCAGGGTTGAATACAAAGATGTAGTCACTCAACCTCCAAGGTACTTTTCGTTTTTTATTTTGGCATCTCTGAAAAAATAATATTTCCATTAAATATAAACCTTTGTTTCATTAGAATTGCCATCCTTAGTCATATCAGCACATCCATTTGCTTGTGGCACACGGTATGCCAATAATATCTGCTTATTTAATTTTAAGAGATATTCCATTGCTTATTGAATTTTTTAGCAGATTTTCCATAAGGGAATGAGGTCCATTCAAAACTTCATGTTAACTAAAATGTTTGTAAGAGATTTGTTCTATTTGAAGTTGTAAAACTTAATCAAAATTTTTAAAGTTATAAATGCTTAATTATATTTAATGTAGGACAAGTTGATGAGCTATTGAGAGTATTAACAAATATGAAAAGATAGAAATGGAAAAAATACAGTATTTAACTAGGACAATGTTATAATGATAAGTAAACTAATATAAATATAATCATAACTCTAGTGATAATGCATGTAAAATGCAGGTTTAATTCCTGTTAAACAGTTTAAAAAAAATAATAGCCAGATAACGAAAGAGTACATCAAAGGCCGTGGAAGGTTGTAAGGTGCTGGGACAATTAGTCAAAGTTATTTTTGGTCATTTAAGTTGGTCAATTTGACCATGAGGGATGTTGCCATCTATTAGTGATTTAAGGGCTAAACTGATTTAGCTTTCAATCCTTTGGACATGGGATTAGTTTCATGTAGTATGTAGAAAAATCCCTCCTTCATAAGTTAATTCATTTTATAAATCAAATGCTTTTAAAATCTTGAGATCTTTTGTTTGTTTTAGCAGATTTTTCTTAAGGGAAATCAGCTATTGAGGTTGTACTCAAGATGCGATTTTTGAAACATTTCCTCAAATATCCATCGACCCTACCTAGGAGATGACTAAAATGTGGTCCTTTTATATATATATATATATATATATATAATTTGTTGTTACCGCTCTAGCAGTCAATTTTTGTTTAATCCTTCCCAAACTTGATAAATAAGTATTTTATGTAAAAAGAAAGATCAAGTTCGTTAACAGCTGAAATCAATCTGTGGAGATGAGGGGTGGGGGGTTTAGAGGGTAGGTATTTTGAAACATCTTTGTTATTATACTCAGATCAAAAAAGTATACAGAACTGATTTTATTGCAAATTTAATTTCCTACAAATGTTATATACATTTCTTTATCTTGAATATTAATCGAGATATTTGGATATTTTAGTTTTCAGCCTTCAGTAATCCCCCATTCCTACTCATGCCGTATTAACAATAAGCTGTTATTTCATAAAACACTTTATTTGATGATGTCATCAATTAAGATTTTAGGTTCTTGTTTCGAAGGCGTTTACTTGATCTATACCATACTTGATGTTTAACCATTTCAGTCAACTCTAAAGATCATATTGGTTGTTGGCTGAAGTCAGGCCTGGAAAAGTGGGGCTTTAGAAGAGAGAGGAACTCGAAAATTCCTGTCATTATTATAAGTCGGATCGACAAATTGCATAGAACCAATCTTGTTAACCTATTGATGCTTAATTGTTGCACTATTCATCTGTTCGTAACTCAAGTATACAGTGTGTTTTTTGTACTGTTTTGTTTTCAGCCTTCAGTATTTAATGTATATTATTTACTAAAATGATTATTTTTAAAAGGTTGAGTGTTGGAAGAGTATCAGATTCAGCAAGTGACACTGACGGTGGAATAGGGCTAGAGACTAGCTCGTGTGAAGAAGGCACTTTGATGGGGAGTAGTGGAGAAGAAACAACACTGAGGCTTGAAGGAGCGGGAGTGAGCAGTATGCTTGCTGATGCAATGACCGAAACTGCTCCTAGGGAACAGTCACCTATTAGCTCAGAAAGGTAATTACATAACCACAAGTAGATTTGCTATTTCAAGTGATTATGATATTTAATTTAATAATGTTATGTTTAAAACAAAAGCTACTTTTAATAAAACAAAAAACAACTTTTGTTGTGTGCACGATTGCCTAAAAACAAATAGAAAATGAAATATCGCAAATTTTTTATTCAGGCCTCCCTTATAACCCCCACTCTCGATCGAACCTAAAAAATCTAGTATAGCTTATAATCATGAAAGAATTAATGCTAATTTACATATTTTGTTAAATTCGGTTCAATCGTTAGTGTCCAATAAAATTGTTGGCTCCCACTTTAACAGTTTATATCTCGTTTATACTTTGTTATACGACAAAAGTAAATAGAACAAAAGTTACTCTAAATAACAAAATAAACAACTTTTACCCTGTGCATATTTGCCGAAAAAACAATAGGAAACGAAATATTGCTATTTTTAATTTTAGGCCTGCCTTACAACCCCCACTCCTGCTCCATTTGCCGAGCTGATTTGTAAATCTAAACCATCCAGGGTGTCATCCAAATGCATACAAAAAAATTCATTCAAATCGGTCCAGCCGTTTAGGAGGAGTTCAGTGACATAGAACACTAGAATTATATATACGAATATAAAGATAATTTTAGGTTTTTTTTTTTTTTTTTTTTTTTTTTTGTTTTTTTTTAATTCTTATAAAATAGCTGTTGGGTTTGTTACATGACAAAATTTAGACAGAAATTACTTCAAATCATTGTGAATCATAGTAAATGACTCCCCAAAACAAGATCAGTATGAATTTTAAACATTTTATTTTTGTTTGCTTATTATTTATTTGTAAAACATTGTTTGTTCATACTTTAGTGGCTTTCGATTTTGAGATGTTAAAACCAAACTTCATGGTTATGCTTTTAAAAGTAGAATTAAGATCAAGTTCATTAACAGTACGAATTACCACAATGGGGGAAAATTAGGGTATAAAATAAAAAATAAAAAAAATCGAAATATTTCCATTATTGTGACTCAGATTGAAAAAGTTGATAGTCAATCTTGTTTTAAATTTAATTTTCTACAATTATTCTATAATTTTTGTTCTTCTAGGGGCTCAGGTTAGCCATGTGTGTTAAAGGGGTGCCTTTAATTTCACATGGTAAAGCTAGAATGGCGACTTTGATTTCTGCCTGGACAAAGGAATTGACAGAATTCATTAAATAAAATCCTGAGAGCCACACTGGCTAGAAAAGGGTGGTAATCTGTAGATAACCCATCCCAATTATCCATAGTTGCATTAAGTGAACGCTAATAAATAATTTAATTTTTTTCTTCTACTCGAATGTAAACCAATATTCAGTGGTTTTCTTGGTTTTCTGTCACAACAATTTCTACAGTCCTTTTCTTTGTTTTGCAACTGAGTTATGCTCATTTTATTGATCGGTTGTCAGACTTCTGCTGAACTGTTCAGTGCTGTATTATACGTACTGTATTATTTCATGTTGTGTTATCATTGATGCTCAAGCTTGGGAAGAAGACAAGGAAACCACTACACAAAAATTGTTTGTTCAAACCTAATCCAGACTCCAGGAACCCAGACATTCCTGAGTCAGACACTGCATAATTAGTCCATGATCAGCAATCCATTCAAAGTCCATTGAAGAATAGCTAGCTGTTGTGGATATAACCAGCGTTTCAAATGAAGATCTCCCAGATGAGTAGATAATTGACCTCCTTGTGCAAAAAGCTTGTGGTGAAGAAGAGGGGGAGTCAAATGAAGAAGAAGAGGAAGGCTTAGATATCGGCAAAGGAGCCTTCAAGATTGCCCTAAAGTACTTGGAAAACAATCAATAGCAACAGCCTTGGATATTATGTGGGAAAAGAAGTGGCATGATACAGCAGCCAAGTCAAACGATAAATAAATTCAACCAAAAAAATATTTCTGATTTTTGAAGTATTTTAGCATGATTTAAACATTTTTATTTACTGTAAAACTTAAAATTCATTTTTATATTGTTTATTTGGCTTTTGCACAGCACAATACACTGTATAGTCCTCAAGTAATTTTGACTTACTGCATCATTCATATACAAATAAATGGCTTTATTCGTTCTCACCTGTCCAACCTCTTTAGCTTTCTAACCATCCTTAGGTCCTGTTGGTGACGGATAATCAATGTGTTACTGTATTTGCATTTTTTAGTTTTCACCTTCAGTATTACCATTCTTACTAATACAATTTTCACTTAGAGCCCCTGAGCCACTAAACATTTCGTGTCAAAATTAAATTTCAAGACAAGTTTACATTAGCATCTTATTACAGACTCTCATTTCTTCTTCTTTGAGTGCTTAGTTCTCCTATTACTAATGAAAGAGTAACTATCTGTGATTTAGTAGCCTGATTCATAACTAACATTAATTTTGGTTGGTGTATATATCAGGAAGTTTATTCTTGAAAAGTTGTTTGAATTTCTTGCAGGTCAGATCTAGTCAAGATTGGTTCAAGTGAGCACACATCAGGCGATGAGCTTGAAACTACCACCTCATCAGATATTGAGGTTATATCTAGGTATGGTTAGCTACTATAATCTTGTTACTTAATCATTGGTTTTATTTAAAAATTAGTAATATTAGTTTGATTTTATTTATTTTTTTTTTTTTTTAGTCCAACACCTAATGGGAGCAGTACTGCATCTAGGCAGAGTCCATCCAAGTCAGCATATAAGTCTGTTAACCTTGTAAAAATATTAACTGGAAAAGTCAAAGGTTTGTTTAACTTTATTGTGTTTTACACAAGTTCTACTTTCATGCTCTGTTGTATTTGGCCATTTAGTATTCTACTTTTGTAAGAGGCATTCTGTCTATACTTCTGCCGAACTCTTATCTTTTCATTGCCATCAGATATTTTTCAAATTAATATATACATATGTGTATTTCGAACAAAACACTCGTTCGTAATGTTATAGTTATTAAAGAATAAAAATTGATTTTTTGTGACAGATTTAAGGGTAATGAGAAATTCAATGTTATAATGTGTGTAATCTGTTCATGTCATGCAAGGTTGTTTAATTCCTAAAATTTACACTTGGTGACATGCTACATGATCTAATTCACATGCTTGCACTTATATATTAGTGGTTCCAATGATGACATAACTATTTATGTGAATGTGTGTATATCTGTGCATTTAAGTTGTGAATAAGATTTGATCACAATTATGGTCAACAGAAGAAACAATATTTGAATAAAACATACGGGTTTTGGCAGATTTCCCTTAAGTAAAATCAGTTGTACTCATGACGTGATTTTTGAAAAATTTCTTCAAATGTCCATCTATCCTACCCAGGAGATGACGAAAATGAGGTCCGTTCAAAATTATATATATATATATATATATATATTTGTCTGTTAGCGCTCTAGCGGTCGCAATTTTTGTTTGATCGTTACCAAACTCGATATTTAGTCATTTTATCTAAAAACAAAGATCAGATTTGTTATTTACCAGTGGAAGAGGGTGTTTAGAGGGGAGGATTTTTCAAAATATCTGTTACCGTACGTCGATCATATAGAATCGATCTTATTGAAAATTGAATGATCTATAAATGTTGTTCTATACATATTTTCTGTATCATGAATATTAACCAAGATATTTGGATTTTATAGTTTTCAGCTTTCAGTAAACCAGCACTCGTGCTTATGTCACATTAGCAATAAGCTGTTATATTAGAACGACTTCATTACAAGGTTAAATACCAAATATTGTTTTCATTGAACTTTTACTTTGCGAGATATATGCAAATACTTTCTGTTGACCCCCCCCCCCTTCTTTTGTTCTTTGATTACTAAAATTTGAGTGAATGAGATAAAAATGATTCTGGCTCATTACAAATTACTGCATTAGCTATAGTAAATAGATTTCAATAAAATTAATATTTTATATTCAAATATATTTCATTAATTGTTTTTATTTCCGGTTTAAAATAGTTCTATATATCTATTCAGCGCTGTGAGGTTGGAAGACCTGTTTGTTTACAATTCAGACGCTTTCCATTGTAGAGATTATTAACTTGTAAATTGACTGAATGATTTCTCATTATCGTTTGTATTTATTCATTTAATATTCACGGTGATGTTACCAGTATGTAGATTTATCTATTGTAAACCTCCACGTGGGAAATCTGCTTAGTTTACATACCCCCGTATGATGGACTTTTTTGATTTTGAAAAGGCAAATAAAAATCTAAAATTATAAAAAGGATGAGTGTTGATAAAAAGAATGTGTCGGTTGAGTTAAAAGCACTATTAAGCTGGCCAAGTGCCAAAGAGAGTAACTTTGATCTCTTTTTATCATCTTTTAATTTTTCTATTAGGGCACCACAGGGAACCCTCTGAAACATCCAGCGGAGGTTCAGATGAATGCTCTGAAGTTGACAGGCTTTTAAAGGTAATTCTGATAACTTTATCAAAGCTATAACTCTATTTATTGTCTTCAAATTATTCATATAATTTTTTAATCAACAGAAAATAGCAGAAATGAATGAAATTCTTGAAGCTCGTGAGTCAAAATTAATTGATTTAAGTAGGATTAATGCAGATTTACAGGAATCTAACTGCGAACTTAAAAGGTATGGCTTTTAGAAAGTTCAGCTATTTATTATCTATTTATTTGTATATTTTTTATTTATGTAATTTGGAATCTTTATTTAAAAATCAGCTCGTTGGGGCTTAAGGTTTTTTATTCCTGTACAATCTGTTGTCCTCTTTGTAGAAAGATCGAACCTAAATTCGATAACTATTTTAATGCTGTGAATTTCTATCAATCTTCCTGTATATACCTGTACTGCTTCACAGGTTTCTGTATAGTCATTGCTTTCCTGCCCTTTCTGTGGTCAGTCATTTTTAACCATATGACTTTCACAGATATCTGGCGGTTATATCTATAAGTCCTTGTTATTTTACAAAACAAGAACAAAGACCATCAGGTAGTGAGAGCATACTGTTTTCTCAACTTTTATCTTTAGTACCAAGCAGCAATAATGGACTCTAAATGCCCCCCCCCCCCTATTGCACCCTGGATTCTAGCTGAATTTCCTAAAATTGCTATTGTTAATTGGACTTTTCTTGAACTAATACCTAGTTAAACATCATTTATAATGGTAAATAATTTCAGGAAAAATCTATAGGAGTGTAGAGAATACATTTACTACAATTGTTTTCTTATGCGATTCCAAAGATCGTGAATTAAGTTATGGTTGGCAAAGAAAAGGTAATTTGGAATATCTTTCATCCTTTGGAAATAGTTCAAAACATCAACATCATTAGTTCAATGCGAATCAATGAATGTTAAATTTTATATGCAAAAATTTATAAAGAATACCACACATAAAGATTTACCATCAAGAGTGGAACACAGTTCAGTAAACTTGTTTCTATAAGGCAAAAATATAAATTTAAACTATATAGAAGTATATTATTATATAATATAATGGCAAAAACATTAGTTAATAAATTAAATTACTAGTTTATTAATCAAATTTATGTTATTAGTGTTACAAAAAACTTCAGATCTAGATGATTGTGACTAAGAAATGCTTATTCAATAAATACTTTAAATTACTAATAATTAAAAAATATAAGGAAACAAAATTGATGAAATTTGGGTCAATCTAAAACGTAATAAAGAAATGAAGGAAAACATTTCAATGGAATTAAAAACCAAGAGGACTTATTATAATTTTCTAATGACCCAAATTTCATTTCAAAGTATTTAACCAAAACAATACACTTGCATTTCGTATTAAATATTCAATATTTTCCCTTTCAGTGTTTTATCATATATTAGTGCATTTAAACTGAATAAAGAGTAGTTAAAAAATGTACTAATAGTAATATATATATTAAATTATTTTATTTATTAGTAAATACATGCTATATACACAAAAAGTATTAAGAATCTTTAGTTATACTTTGTAGAAGAGTTACAACGCACAAAGGATACACGATTAGCATGCCGATCAACTTATAAATTCGGGTTTATATTTAATAATAAAGACTACATTTACTTTAATTTTAATAAAACAGTGTCCACCTTAGAAGGAAAAAAAGACCCACCCAAATTGAATACCAAAGTCTACACAAACAATACAGCATAAAGAATGTGCAAATCGTATATTAAGCTTGTGGAAATAATCTACAAACCATTAAGATTAATCTTAATTAAAAAAATAAGAGGAAGAAGGAAAATTTCTTTGAATATGCAAATTACTTTAACAATAAAAAAAAAGTATTTTTTAATTTAAGTTAGAGAAATGTAGCTATTCCTTCTGATGCTTGGATAAGTTCCCTTAAGACCAATCAAAACTCTTACACCGAAAGTTGTTTGATGCCAAACTCATTTGTTTGTTTGTTGGTCCTGGTGCCACTAGAATTTTCAATAAGTATTTAAATTAAATAGATTGAAAAGACAGTTGAGGCTTTTTTGTTCTAACTAAATTAATGTTTAAATTCTAGTCAGTTGGAAAGGGAAAAGGAGTCTCAAGAAATTAAAAACATGAGTGAAGAATTCACTCAGAGATTAGCAGCATTAGAAAAGAAGTTTCAACAAGCGATTAGGGAAAAAGAACTACTTAAAAAGCAAATAGATGTAAGTATGAAGCTTTATTTCATTGCTAATTTATCATCAAGCTTGCTGAGGTTCACATTTTTTCTTTGCTCATTCATTATATTTTTATTTTCATGAGTATTACTTTCTTACAAATCCTTGGTAAATTCTAACCCTTTTTCATGTATTTCATCTCAATTTCTTTCAGAAACTGGTTCAGCTAATGATACTGTTC
The DNA here is from genome assembly GCA_019009955.1 of Riptortus pedestris. NCBI lineage: Eukaryota > Metazoa > Arthropoda > Insecta > Hemiptera > Alydidae > Riptortus > Riptortus pedestris. The sequence continues at coordinate 28,559,037 of CM032232.1, forward strand.
ATATATAATATAAAAATTGCTCTTTGTTATATATTATTGCTCTCTTAGGTTTATTGTAAGTTTTATCTGTAGGAACCTTTTTTCTGTCTTCATAAATTTTTATTTTCTAACAACAACATAATAATAATTTAGTTATTTATTGTTCCAGCAAGCCAAAGTTTTAGCTGTTGAAAAGGAAGAAGAAGTTAACAAAGATCAGCTTATTACTGAGCTCCGTAGTGAAGGAGAAAAGTTGAGTAAACAGATTTTAACTCTCAATAACGCCATTAAAAAATTAAGAGCTTCGGAAAAAGAAAACTCAAAAACTATATCAAATTTAAGGTTAGTATTTTTACTAATTAAATATATTTTTACTTACTTCTTTTATTTTAATTATGTTTTATTTTTAAAAATATCCTTTCAAATATTTACTAATTTAATTATTTTACAATTAATAAAGATATTTATAATTTTCTAGCTCTAGACATAAAAATATCCTTTTAAGAGTATTATGCTTTTATACTTTAGAGGTTTTCCATTGTGCTTGACCTTGGATCACAGACTTGTATTTCTATCATCAAGTTAACAATTTTACTGCAGATGACAGTGGTGTTGAAGAATAGAATGAATTAATACTAGATGATATTTTACGATTCGGTTTGATCAAATACGAGCAGTTTTGGAGACACTTGATAACATTTTTAACTTGATGGTAGAAATATATGTCAGTAATCCAAGACCAAGCATAATGAAAATATAGCTCTAAAGTATAAAATTGTTAAAGAATATTTTTATGTTAGAGCAAGTCAACTTTAAATATCTCTATTAATTATAAAATAAAATAATATCAAATAAATAGGTAAAGTTAAATAAAACTGTTTAAAAATATTATTACAATATCTGTGTTATTATTGATAATTGTTATATTCTTATGTTTTCAATTAATAATATATTTCTTGTATAATATTAAATATTTCCTTATACCAATTACATTTTTGACAGAAATTTCAAATTCAAGAACATTCAAATTTTCTTTAAATATCTGGAGCACTCTAAAAATTAAATGGTAATAATTAAAAATACTTTTTGATTTATTTATTAATAGCCCTGGAAGCAAAAAAGGAAAAAAAAAATCCAGTAAAAAAATAGTTGCTTCCAGCGAGATTCGATCTCGAGATTTCCGGTTACAAAAGGAAAGTTCTATCAACTGAGCCATGGGGGAGTTCATGAAATAGATGTCTTGGGAACAGCTGAAGACGTTCAGGCAAACTTTAACTTTAGATGAACGCCAGTGCTTTCGCTTTAACAGAATTGGTTTTTCATTAGGCACTACACACACTACTAGAAAAGTTTTGTTCAAATCGATGAGGGGAAGGCAGTGAACTCCCCTTGTCAGTTTACATTGCTCATGTATAAGCAGATAAGGGTTTTCTTATCTTCAGTCATAATGTACTTTAATACTATATTTTCCATTAATGTTGTGCACATAATAGACTTTGGATCCAATTGGAAGTCCATCCACCCCTTTTCCTCATATATTCTTTGATTAAACTGGAACTAGTTTTTGAGTAGCACAGTTTACAGTAAGTCCATCGATTCTACTTTTTAAATAGGACGGAACTGTTCCAAAAGTGTTTTTACATAACTGTAATCACTTCCGAAACAGTCTCCAATGAGAACATATTTGTAATGATAACATAAATGACACTATAATATCACTTTTTCTAAGCTTTTACATATACTGGTTATCACTATTTAAATAAATCTTAAATATATTCAAATGAAATTTTCAAGTTATAAGCCTTTACAACTTCCATTTATATGAATAAAATAATTTATAATTTTGTTTATTTTCTTCTTTTTTTCAGAGAACAGTTGAGTACCACAAATCAGGAGCTAGAAAGAAACAAAAAAGCAATAAGCGCTAAAGAAGAAATGGAGAGAATGCATATTGAAGCTGTTCATAACCTTACTAAGCAGAATCAGCAGCTTGAAAAGGAGCTCACTTTGGTGAAAAATAACCTATCTACGCTTACATCAACCCTTGTCTCTGCTCAAAAGTAATTAATTATTTTTTAAGAATTTTTTTAAGTGAATTCTTTTAGCAGATTTCTCTTAAGGGAAATGAGTTATTGAGGTCGTACTTTTGACGCGATATTCGAAAAATTTCCTCAAATATCCATCAACCCTACCTAGGAGATGACGAAAATGAGGTCTGTTCAAAATTTTATACATATATTTGTCTGTTACCGCTTTAGTGGTCGCAATTATTGTATGATTGTTACAAAACTCGATATTTGGTCGTTTGATGTTAAAAGAAAGATGAAGTTCATTAACGGCTGAAATTGGACTAGGGGGAGGGGGGTTTAGAGGGGGAGAATTTTGAAAATTCGAAATATCTCCGTTACTATATGTTGATTAAAAAAGTGTATTGAATCAATCTAGCTCTACTACATCTTCATGTAATGCTGAATTCAATTGCTCTTTGTTAAAGCTGGTTTTTCCCAAACTTGATGTTCCAAGTTTTAAGAGGAAACAATTATTTTATTTATTTACTTTTACAAAGTGTAAAAATTTATTAGCGTCCAATGTCTCTGACTACTTTCTTTAATTGCTACTATCTGTGTTGTCTGTCAGAGTTAGTTATCCTTTTTAACAAGTAGATATAAATTCATGAATTTCGTTTCAGTATTCACTGGAACACCAATAGTTGTTCTGCACAATTCATCTTATCTTCTAATTCTCAGATATTCAATTATATCAGTTATTCCAATGTACTGTTCAAAAAGGATTTATTTATTTCAGGGAAATAAAGGAAAAGGAAGATGCATATAAAGCATTACAAGATAAAGTCAAGTCAGAGCGAGATGAGTCTGAGTCTAAAATGAGGCACGAGATGTCCGCAGAGCTTGAGGCTACACAACAGCAAGTCATCACTCTTCAATCAGCTCTTGAAGATATGAGAAGGCAAATGATAGAGCTTCAAGAGCAACATTCCAAGTGAGCATTTTTATAAATAATTAACTAATGTATGTTTAGTATATATGTTTTTAGCGGATTTCTCCCAGAAGATTTGCAATTGAGGACATAACACAACAAAATTTTCAAAAATTCCCTCAATTCATTGCCAATAATTTTAGACATGGCTTTGTTAGCAGTAGGCACTAGAACCATTATCTAGTGAAATTGGTTTTTGATGTACGTACTGTTACCTTTATTACAAAATCCGTAATAAACATTGTTCTTTTGTAAAACAAACTAAACTCTCGGGACGGGCTGAACCGCTTTTAAAGACGAGCAGCGAACATCAAAGTGGAATGGTCTAGACCTTCTAGATCGCGGACGGGTATTGTCGAGGATGGGCTAGACCATTGGTCAGCTCCTTTGATCTACTTTGTACTTCTTAAATATATGATTAACTCTGTTTAATTTTTCATATACGTAGTTTTCCCAACAGTACAAATACTTCTGATAGAGCATAAGAGGATGTGAAGTTAGTAGAGCAATGAAGAAATGAAGTGAAAGTTTCCAATTTTTAGATCTTCTGGCCAAAACCCTGAATAAATACTGCTTGGTTACATGTTTCAGTTTATAGATATGTAAATTAAATTTCCTGATTTTCTATCGACATGTATAGAATATATATCATATAATGAATTAACTTGAGAATTGATCCTCGCAATATTCAGAAGAGAAAAAAATACTACCATAGGCCACCTTCTGGTATTTCTCGATACATTTTACCCAATATGTCCACACCTTTGGTTTGATTATAATGTGTTATAATGGAAGGCTTTTTCTTTTCTCCTGTTCTCTCATTTGTTTCTCCATCAAAATGCATACTTGATATAGCCAATACATTTCTAGTTTTGGACTTATTTTTTGGGACATAGGAAACCAGGGTGCCCTCCTTCCTATAAGCAAAGATCCTTGAATTAATTTCCCTATTTTTTATACTATTAAGCTCCCTGTAAATCTGCCACTGCACTACTTACAACAAAGGTAGTAGCACGGGAACTCAGAGATGCCTCAAGGTCATGCCCAGTACTGGAGAATCAGAAAAGGGTTAAAAAAGTACTGGTGGAAGGCTGTAGACATGAGGGGAAGGTAGCTAGGGTGGGGGGCACCCAGCTTCTATCCTCTACTCAGCAGTTCAAAAAGTCTCTATAAGTCATCTCTCAGATGTCACGCTACTACTGGAGGGTTAAATATCAATATTTATAGCCTCATTTTACTTTCTTTTTATTAAAACATTATTGTTATATGAAATAACTCAGGTTGGCTTTAGAAAAAGATTTTCTACCACGGATAATATTTTTGTAATGAACGAATTCATAAAAAAAAGCAAAGGAATACAACTTTCCACTGGTTTTGCTACTCCTGGATTATGAAAAGGCCTTTGACACAATAAAAACTAGTGCAATATTAACATTGCTAAAGAAGAAAAATGTAAGCAAGAAAACAATAAGACTTTTTGCATAAATTTACTTTAACTCCAAAGCAATATGCAGCATGGATTCCAAGTCAACCACAATAAAGATCGAGAGAGGAGTTAGGCAAGGAGAGACTGGCTCACCAAAAATGTTTTTAGCTGCACTTCAAGGAACAGTGGATGAATCCAAATGGGAAGGAAAAGGTATTAGAATTGATGGAGAATAAGAAGACATAAAGATAGTTGGAACAGGAAGATGATAGACTTTATGGTTAGCTAGAGAATATAAAAGAACAAAGGCAGACCAATGAAAGATTAAGATGAAGAGATGCGGTGCACTTGTGGAGGAGCAGCATGGACAAGAGTAGCTTACTATAGAAAGGAATGGAAGCATCTCGGGACTGCACCTATCAGCAATCGATCCAGCAACTGTTAAAATAATATATGTATGTATATGTTGGGACATTCTCGAACTCAAAAATCCTCAGCTAACGTTGATTTTGCTCAAACGTTTAATAATGTCTGCATATAATATCTGTATTCTCATTGTTATATTCTATGTACAAAATATGTAAATATTAAATGTAATTTTTTATAAATGAGCAAATAAAGGATTATTATTATTATTATATGAAATACATATGTATTTGATGTGACTATGCTAAATTTTCATTTATAAATCAGATCGGAAGCTGGATACAGGAAAGAAAGAAGTGAATTGTTGGCTCGTGCTGAAGCAGCTGAGAGGAGGGCTGATGCGGAAGCTGAAGGAGCTGCCCAAGCAACAGCTCCCCTCGCTAGGCAAGTCCAGGTGCTCACCGAGCTTCAGGCATCTAGCAGGGCTACCTGGGAATCAAGGGAATCTCAACTAAATGCAACAATAGGTACGAGAATCAACTAAATAAAAATACGCAAAGGGAGTTCAAGGTTAGAAAGTTTAAAAGAATAAAGATCGGAATGATAATAAATAAAAGCCAATGATATATTTATGTAGTTTATGAATTCATATGAAGATGGGAAATTTATTTCTAAGTCAGAAATAAATAAATGTGTTGTGAAAAAATTACCTTTATTAATACACTTCACCAATCTATGGTTCAAAATCAACTGAAAAGAAAAAATAATCCATAAGATGTTGATTGGTATAGGGTTGGGGAGAAAGGGCGGAATTACTTATTTAAAAATGAATACATTTTCCATTTTCCTTAAAAAAAGAAATGTTTTTTTTTTTCCTTTTAAATGTGAATTAACAATGTACTATTTTTTTTATTTATTTAATGCCTGTCCTTTCTGCTCCAATCTATATAAACCCATTTTCAAAATGAAAATAATGGCAAATCCTCATTAGTTTTAAAAATTTAGAAGTTAACGAGGAAATAATTATTGATAACTTACTAGGAGCTGATTTTGTTCCATGTAAAATAAAGTAAAGTGCCAGTAAATTAAAAACAGGGACAAAATGTTAAAAAAAAACAACTTAAAAGTAAACTGGCTATCAGCAGCGATTTAATAATAAATTAATGAAAAACTTACAACGGGAAGAGATTCTTTGTTACAATACAGTTAGTAGAAAAAAATATTATAATTCTATTATATATATATATAAAATTTTGAACAGACCTCATTTTCGTCACCTTCTTGGTAGAATTGATGGACATTTGAAGAAATTTTTCAAAAATCGCGTTATGAGTACGATCTCAATAGCTGATTTCCCTTAATGGAAATCTGCTAAAAGTAACAATCTTCCTAATTCTTGAACAACAAAAGTTTTTTCTATATTCAAAAGTTTTATATATATATATATATATATATATATATATATATATATATATATATATATATATATATATTAGTCTGTTAACTCTCTAGGGGTCGCAATTTTTGTTTGGTCGTTACCAAACTTGATATTTAATCATTTTATGTAAAAAGGAAGATCAAGTTTGTTAATGGCTGAAATCAGACCTGTGGATGGGGGGGGGTTTAGAAGGGGGATTTTCAAAAATTCAAAATATATCCGTTATTATAAGTCGGATCGAAAAATTGTATATAACCAATATTATTGCAAATTAAATGTATTATAAATGTTGTTATATACATGTATTCTCTATTTTGAATATTAACCGAGTTATTTGCATTTTTCAGTTTTCAACCTTCACTTCTGCTCATGTTATTTAAACAATATTCTCTTATATAATAGACCACATTATTCGATGTTTAAATACTAGATATTGTTTTCAAGAGATTTATTAAATACATGCAAGAGAGAGAGATACATTCAAATATGTTCTGGTGACCCCCTCCCCCCCAGTCTTAAATTCTTGGACTACTAAAATTTGTCTGATTGGGATAAAAATTAAAAATACTCTCGATTCATTATAAATTACAGCACTAGGTATAGTTAATAGTTTTCAATAAAGTTAATATGCTATATTCTGATGTATTTCAGTAATTATTTTTCTTTCGGGAGAGAGGTTGACCTGGGACCTGTTTGTTTACATTTCAGAAAGATTTCTTATTTCTGTTTATATTTATTCACTTAATATTGATGGTGGTGAATAACATCTATTATTAAACTTCATGAGAGAAATCTGCTTAGTTTACACAGCCTTTGAGTGACAGACTTTTTTTATATCAAGGAGAGAAAATTAACAGTGTAATTAAATCCCTCATTAAGTTATAATAATAATAATAATTAATCTTTTAAAGGGTCCCTTTTGACCTTTGTTTGGTATTATGGATGACCTTTGAGAGGCTCATTGACCTTAAAGGTGATGTGGGTGGGGGCTCGGAGGGGGACACTCAGTAGTAAGATGTTTATGAGAATGAAGCCCGGTGTTTCAGCCGAGCTGGAAAGCCGTGTCAACTCGCTGTCATCAAGGGAAAGGAATGCACGGGAAGAATATGAAGCATCGGCCACTCTCATATCCTCTCTTCAGGACAAAGTATCCTCTCTGGGCCAGCAGAATGAAGCTCTTCTTAAAGAACTTGATTCCATGAAGAGCTCTTTGGAGAAGATGAGGGTTTTAAAGAATAGGTATACATTATTTAATTTAATCATTTTTTATAATTGCTCTGTCATAATTTCTTATAGTGCATGTAGCTGACTAGATTTATACATTTTATATTTTATTCAAATGTGTTTTTTTTTTTTTTAAAAAATACTTCATTTTATGATATTGAACAACCTTAAATATAATTGCATCTAATTCTTACTGAGACCCATTAAAGTTTTTCAGGCAAAAAAAAAAAAAAGTTTTTATCAAGCAACTAAATAAATTAAATGAAACTAGAATAGAATATATATTTATTTGTTAAAGATTTACATCTTGTACAAATTAAATATACAAATAACAATTCTGTCTTTTTAAATAAATAATTATATTCAAGTTCTTGAGATCAACAATAATATGACAATAAAAAAAAACAATATAGTGTAAATAGTAAAATACAGTACATGAAAGTATCCTATAAACCCTTTTCCGTCTTAATATAACATTTAACTGGAGTGTGGTCTATCAATACTTCATTTTATGACATTGAACAAATTTAAATCTATTTGCATCTAATTCTTACTAAGACCAATTAAAGTTTTTCAGGAAAAAAAATGGTTTTTATTTCACAACTAAATAAATTAAATTAAACTAGGAATGTAGTATAGTAAAATATAAAAAAATAGTTCTTTTAAAATGTCAAGACTAAATTTGATGGCACATTATTTCTGAGATTTTTGTATAACAACCCAAATGTTATTTACCTTGCTTTCTGTAGAGTTTAAGTTTTTATGGAAAGATTTCCTTTTTCTTACTGAACCAGATTAGTCGTTGATATTTTTGGGCATGACAATAATTTGTTTCTGTTTATTCGTATTTAGACATTAACAGCTTTTTTATGAACATTTTAAAGGAACTATTTTTTTATATGTTACTAAACTACAGTCCTAGTTTACAACTACTCAAAATGAAGTTGATGCAATTTTAAATTAATTTGAAAGTGAGAATATTTAGTATTCTGAATACTTTTTTTAAGCAAAGAATTCATATCTTCCAATCAAAATAACAAATTTTGTATGGTTTGTGAAATAATAACTATTTTATGAAAATAATTAAATATGAAACTTCCTTATGCCAGTATGAAACTTCCTTATGTTGTCGTCCAAAGTAAATGTTTTGAAAATAGTTGAAAGCTGTCAAAAACAGGAGGTAATTTTAAATTTGTGGCTAAATTCCCTTATGTTACTTGTTATGATCTTTTTTAAAAATGCCTTGGCTTTAAAACAAATTATTCAAAAGTTAAGGAATTTGTAGGCTTTGAAGTGCTTGCGGGTGAGGCCTCGCAATAGATTTGGGCTTCATCTCAGTTGGGAGCTGAATCTCACTTCACGTCCGTCTTCCTACTCTTGTACCCAACTGGAGAAATATTGCTTATGAAATGAATGAGCAAAGAACGGTATGAATCATTGTTTGGGACGACTATCAATAATTAGAAATCAATAATTGATTCTGATTGAAATGCATTTGCTGAAAATCTGTATGTCCTACAATTTATAGCAAGCGGATTTTTTTGTGTGTCTGTTTGTTTTATTACTGCATCTCAATTAAGAACGACCTATAATTCATTTTACTGATTGTACATTGGCTGGCTGTGTATGGAGAGTTTCAATGAACTGAAATGTTTTATGCTAATTAATAAAACATTGTAGGGGGTTCAGGTTAGCCATGTGAGTTAACACGTTGGCCTTTAATCTCAGATCGTAAACCTATATTGGTGAGTTCGATTCCTGCCTGGGCAATAGGAATTTATTTAGTGACAAACTCATTAAATAAAATCCTTAGTCCCACCCTGGCTAGAAAAGGGCGGTAACCTGTAGATAACCCATCCCAATTAGCCATAGTAGCACAAAGTGGACATTAATAAATAACATTAACATATAGTAACTATAATTCCACTTTTTGTTTTATAACTGGAATGTAACATTTCTTTAAAAGTTTTGATGGATCAAATAATTTGAGTTTTTAAAAGTTGTATTTGTAATATTTTTTTTTTTGTGGAATATAATTTAAATATTTTTAGCATAAAAAGAAATTTACTTTATACTAGTCTAGAACTAGTCTTACAGAATATTTTTATTTTTGCAACTCGATATTCAAATCATAAAACTGTAGTTGAGGGCTAAATCAAACTTGCAGAGGGAAATGGAATATCATTCCCTTGTCGATCTTTGTAACTTCCTTAGTTCCTTGGAGCTACTTCTTCATTTTACCTAACCATTTTAGTTCTATTAAAATAAGGCTATAGGGGTTATTATTAAAATAGTGTTATAGGGTTCGGATAAATTGTGATACGATTTAAAGATATACAGGCTAAATAAAACATTAACTTAAGATACTATTTAAAGACTCCATTTGTATTTTCTATGTTGCTTTATGATGTTTTGAAATGCAATATGAATTTCTATCTTTATGCATAAAGCATAAGTTATTCTTTAGTTCATTTATTTTTGTTTTATATTTTAGCGAAACTAAAAAATTTCAACAAGAGAAGGAAAGACTGACTCATGAGCTTGAAAACAAAAAACGAGAAGTTACCTCATTAAAAGAATTGCTCAGTATTGAAAGAGCGGCTCTGGATGCAGAAAAAAGAAAATGCCTAGCATTACAGGTGAAAGAAATTTTGTTTCAGTACATATCATTTAAAATGACAATCTTAGAAATGTAAGCTAAACTACGCAGATTTACCACTTGCTGGTACACACTAGTAATGTCCTCTCACGTTATTATCCTCTCTTTCTAAGTCAGAATTCGATGAGTAGTTGAGGGGGTTTCTGAAGGCTGGAAACAAGAAACTGTCATAACGCCCTTAATATTTCAGTTATTAGAAACTGCACAGTATACAACAATTTTAGAGCATCAATATTTTAACTAGATTGTTTCTGTACCTTTTTCAATGAGATATTTGGTTTTTTAAATTCCCCCTCCCTTTACTCTAAGTCTGATTTCCGTCATTAACTAATATGATCTTTAGTGCTGAATTAAAACATTAAATATTGAGTATATTCTGGAACTAAAAGTCTTAACTGACGACATCACCACATTACGTATTTGCATTTACCTCACACAGTAAACGATATTTCGAATTTTCGTCTTTTCTCTAAACCCCCTTCCTCCCAGTCTGATGTCTGCCGTTCACAGACTTGATCTTTACTTTTACATAAAAAACTTATATAATGTTTGGTAACTATAAGACAAAAATTGCAACCGCTATAGCATTAACTGACACACACACACACACACACACACACACACACACACACATATATATATATATATATATATATATGTATATATATATATATATATATACTAGCTCAGATACCCGGCTTCGCCCGGGAATTCATTTGAGGCTGAATGGTGATGGTATTTTTTAGCAGGCTTTACATTGCACAATATTTTGACATTTACCCGTCCCAGTGTTTAGGTTTGATACCCGTCGTTGCCGGTGATTTGCTAATAATAGAATTATTTGTTCGATAATTCCTCACAGTCTTCGATATTTTTATATTTCCCGTTTCTTATATATGTAAATATGGTGAATTTTTATTTCAGGCCTCCCTTATAACTCCCCTCCCGTTCGAATCTAAAAATTTTAATATAACTTATAATCATGGAAGAATTAATGCTAATTGACATACCGAGTTTTGTTAAGTTCGGTTCAGCCGTTAGTGCCCGCTAAAGTTTTAACTTATAACTCATTTATACTTAGGTATACGACAAAAGTGTACATAACAAAAGTTACTCTAAATTATAAAATAAATAACTTCAGTTATGTGCATATTTGCCGAAAAACCAATAGGAAACGAAATATTGCTATTTTTAATTTCAGGCCTCCCTTATAACCCCCACTCCTGTTCGTCTCAGAGAATATTACTATAGCCTAAAGTCTAAGTTGGGCTAGTAGTAATATACATACCAAGTTTCATAAAATTCGGTTCAGCCGTTTATGCGTGAAAAGGTAACAAACAAACAAACATACACGAAAGAAACAAAATGCAAATATGGTGTCTATGACATGTGAAACGAAAAGTTATCGTGAAAATTCGCGAAAAAAATCAATATACAGACAGAGGTTACAATTTTATATATATATAGATATATATAAATATAAAATTTTGGACGGACCTCATTTTCATTTATGACTGCATGTTTAATTCAGAAAGTAAAATATCTCCTATTTATAGTAATATTTAGGGGCTCAGGTTAGCCATGTGCGTTAAAGCATTGACATTAATCTCACATGGTAAATCTAGAGTGGCGAGCTCGATTCCCGCCTGGGCGGAGGAATTTATTTAGTGACAGAATTCATTAAATAGTCCCACCCTGGCTAGAAAAGGGTGGTAATCTGTAAATAATCCGTCCCAATTAGCCTAGGTTGCAAAAAGTGGATGTTAATTAATAATTTAATTTAATTTAGTAATATTTACTCAATCTTAAATTGATTTTTGCTCACCCTGATAACTAAGGTTGATTAGAATTATTGTGCCATCTCTTTAATTTATTTCTTTACTATTTCCATGCCTAGCTATTCTTTAATCAAATTGTAACGAACATTGAAGCATTCTCACTTTTTGTACGTTTATTACAAAAATAATTGTTGATTATTAGGGTTCTTTTTGGATTGCAAAACTACATACACAAGTATGTAGGATGAAAAAATTGCTGGCTACGCTTCCACTATAATAATTTATTGAAACGGCAAAGCGCTTTTGATGCAGTGCATCATCGTCAGTGCCGGGTAACAGTGTGCCAATGGTTGATGCCAGGTTGAGCTTCCATATTCTGAGTTGGTATTCTGGCAGGTGGAAGTGACTTCTAATGTATCCAACAATTTTTTCATCCTACATACATTAGAAGTCACTTCCACCTGCCAGAATACCAACTCAAAATAAATACACAATTTTTAATGTTTTTATAGCTTCACAATTTATTTGGTAAATTATGTTATGTTTCGCTATTAATTATAATATGCACTGTTAACTTCACGTTCCTATTACACAGCCCAATAACTCACGATCACTCGAATCACTGGTCAAATCACTGATGTGCAAGTAAAAACTGCACTGAACTGATGTTTAACTAAAACTGAACTGGTGACTGTTATAAATAAATAAGTAATTGTTACGTAGGAAATACTGTTATGAAGTCATTGTTTCCAACAAAATACAAAAAAAACATTTTGTATCACTTATGGCTTCATTTTAATTGTTACATTTAATTCAGTAAATTGATATACTTCTTTTTCATGTTTTAGGAACAATTACGAAGTAATCGATCTCAACCGTCTCCTCAATTAGGCAGCAGCCCACGTTCGTCTCCAACACTTAGTTTTGGTAGAGCCTCACTTAGTGACTCTGTCTCTAGCAATATTTGGCCAAGTGTAAGGCAGTATTTACTTATTTAGATGCTATTTATAACTAAAAATAAGTATTTTTATTAAAATTTAGATTTTCTGGAATAACAATATTGGCCTGGACTGAAAATTCTAGATTTCTTGTGTGTATTATTCCCATTATATAATTTTAAAGATATGCTGAATTAGATAAAACTTGGGTGCAGAAGGACATTGCTGAACTAATGAGCTAACGAATGTGGAACAATACACTTTTATTAGCCATGAGATTGATAGACTGTATGTTGCCTCAGTGCCCTCCCATTATTGGGGTAACAATTGACGAGCACTGACTATCTAAATCATATATGGGCAACCACCGGCCCACGAGACATTTTTAAAAACCCAATTAAACAAAAATATTACACTACTTACTCCAAATAAGGAAGATGAAGGGAGGTTTATGCCTTTGGCAGTAGTTATAAATGCGAACAGTTCTTTTCAATGATGAAAGTTAATAAATCCAAACATTGTACAAGGCTGACTGATGATAATTTGGAAAATTCTTTTGGTCTTTGTGTCAGTGGAATTAATTCAAACATTGATGAATTAGTTCCCCAAATTTAAGCTTAAGTGTGTCATTGATTTCAGTGTCGCTATTTCACTTTTGTTGTTTGTAATAAATCCAAATTTTACGATTTAATTATAAGGTTGTACCTATGTTTTTCATTTCATTTTGTTATTTTAATAAATTTTATTATAAATTACATTGTCGTATATTTTCATGTCTGAAATCTGTTGTTAAAAATTATGAATACTACATTAAAACACCCTATTTTTATAAGCGGCACGCGAATGTATTTGCACACTAACGTTTGGCCCGTGACATGTCCAAAGGTTGCCCACACCTGATCTAAATCATTGTTTGTTATTTATTCACATCTACTCTATGTTACTACAGCTAATTGGGATGGGTTATCTACAGGTTACCACCCTTTTCTAGCCAGTGTGGGACTAAGGATTTTATTTAATGAGTTCGTCACTAAATAAATTTCTACTGTCCAGGCAGCAATCAAACTCGCTACTTTAAGTTTACTATATGAGAGACTAAAACCAACAATCTTAACTCACATGGCTGTCCTGAGCCCCTCTAAATCATTGAGTTAAAGCAAGATAATTCTGTTTAAGAATTGAAGCATCAATCTATCTAAATAAAGTTTTTGACAAGCAGCTACATTAAATATTAGGAAGTAAAATGAAGTAAATAAGTAAGTAAGAAACAGCCCATTCTGCTTTCTAGAATAAAATTATATAAATGTTACATCATATTATTTATCAGTGACTCTTCTTCTATAATTCTTTATTACAATAATTTTCTAGTTCATTATATTCTTCATTATTATAAACATAGAAAAACATAAATTGTGGGGCTAAGGTTAGCCATGTGAGTTAAAGCGTTGGCCTTAATCTCACTTGGTATCTAGGATAGCACTCCACTCTAGGAGTGGAGAGTTCAATTCCCGCATGGGCAATAGGTATTTATTTAGTGACAAACTCATTAAATCCTTAGGCCCACCCTGGCTAGAAAAGGGTGGTAACCTCTCGATAACCTGTCCTAATTAGCCATAGTAGCAAAACGTGGTCTTTTATAAATAATAATATAAAAATTAATTATTAAAATTGAATGAATTATGGTTATTTTATAACGTTTTCATTAATTACAATTTTTACTGTACAGTTTGGGGATGATATTCTAGAAACTTCTTCCAACTCTGGTCGGACCTATGATGTGCTGAGGCCAGCAAATAACACTTCATATATAGAAAATTTGCAGGCCCAATTAAAGCTTAGAGATGGTAAATATATATGTTAATATTTTTCAATTTATGATATTAATAATTATTTTTATGTGTGTGTGTGCTTGGGCGTGTATGCGTACGTGTGTGTGTGTGTGTGTGTGTGTGTGTGTGTAATGATAAATAGTAAATATAGTTTCCCTTCAAGGGTTAATGTATTTTATTGTGTCTGACATACGATATTGGAGATATTTCGAATTTTTAAATCCCCCTCTCACTGGTCCGATTTCAGGCATTAACGGACTTAATCTTTCTTTTTACATAAAATGATTAATTATCATGTTTGGTGATGACTAAACAATATATATATATATATATATATATATATATATATGGTATTGCTATTCTTTTTGGAGTTTTGGTCAATGTTGGTGAAAAAATCTTAGTTTATGCCGATATTTCGAGAATCAATCTTTATTTTCTCTTCTTCAGAAGACTAAATATACTTAAAAACTATTTCACCTAACTATTGCACTTAGGACTAGGGTTATAGTAACTTATAAAAACTTATATAAATAACTCAAAGTTATATATATATATATATATAATCTTGAATGTACTTCATTTTCATCATCTCCTAGGTAGGATTGATGGACATTTGATGAAATCATTCGAAAATCGCATCATGAGTACAATCTGAATTCCCTTAAGGGAAATTTGCTAAAACATACATATTACAATATAAAGAAATATTCTTTCCAAATCAATACAATTTTTACATTCCCAAGTAAACATTATTTTTATTACTAGGTGATATACAGCAACTGCAATGGGAAATCGCTAGACTAGACTCGGAGAGGACAAGTTTAAGAGACGAAGTGTCTTCTCTCACTGCCAAATTAGAACAACAAGGATCAGAATTGTCATCGTTTTCAGTTTTGAAGTTAGTATTATTTATCATAAATACTTCTTGATGTGTACGCATAACTTATTAAAAACAGTAAAATGATACTACACCCTCACTGTACAGTAGTAAATTATCTTCAAGAGAACTCTGCTGATTGAACTTTTCTTAGTTTTAAATTATTTTAAGTGATGTATTATTAGATATCAAAACTTTTTTAAATCATGACTAAAAGAATATTTCTTCACTAATTGTAAATTCACTAGTAGCTGAATTTGGTCTTGAGACAATCAAATTATTTACTCATATTTTTGAGCTAAATTAATTATTTAATTAAGCCCAAATATCTGATTTTGATGAACTAATATTACATTGATAATCTATATGATACTATTAATCTATAGTTCAATTAAAATGTTTTCTTATTTGAAGAAAAATAGTCTTATTAATATCAGAAAAAGTATTTTCAACTACAAAAATGGGTTGGCATTTACTTTTTATCATGTAGTTTTTTATATATTTTTTTAAGTGTTTTCTCTCTCTAATATTTATTTTAGATTCCATATATATAATGTATGTATTTCGTTACAGGACCCAATATGATGCACTTCTTCAAATGTATGGTGAAAAACTTGAAGAAAGCCAAGAGTTGCGGATGGATCTTCAGGATGTAAAAGAAATGTACAAAGCACAGGTAAAGATTTCTGTTTGTTATGTTTAACAATTAAAATATTTTTACTTTTTATAATCAGGAAGAGTAATATTTATGTAAGAGACAATCAAATGGATTCATTGTTGTGAGTCGTGTAATTTGTACATAAACGATGGCGGGTCTATAAAATTTTAATTTCCCACTGCTTTCATGATTTAGGTACCTGTAGATCTTCCGTTTCCTATCGGTGGCCTGCCAATTATTCCTTTTAACAAAGGCATTTATTCGATAGTGGTTTGCATATCATTGCTACCTTAGTGTGCATGTGTCCTGACAATCTCTTGTTCTGCAGGAACCCGTTCCCTTAATGTCATAAGTTGAAGCTATATTCCTAAATAGGACTCTAGTGAAGAAATTTTAGTTCATCATGTTTGCTGTACATCTATTCATCTGTTTGGCTGAGGCTCTTTCTTATGCCCTGTGGGAATTCGTCCTCCTGAGGATACTGGCTGGACTTATCTATTGTAGGAGGGTGGTGAGACTCCAAATTCCTATTTGAATCTGATTCCCTATCATAATTTTCTGTCTCTCATCTCTTTCTTATTGTCTTTTTCTTAGTGCAATTGGTACACAGGCAAGATAACTTTATTATATTTTTTCTTTCGTTTAAATGTGATTATGTGTCCATTCCTTTTAACATCTGAGCTCACCAGAGCCTAATTTCCTTAAATTATTTTTCATTATTTATTATTATTTTTTATTTACTTGATATTTTACCACATAGGATTTCTTCTCTTGTAATTGTTTTTCTGGTTTTATGTATTTTTTATCAGTTTATTTTTAATCCAATCTCACCCCTGAGGGTATTTATTATTATTTATAATTTCTTTTATTTACCATCAATTTCAATGCCATAATTTTATCACTTTTTTTCTCTTCCATTTTGAGCAAGCGTACCACTTAAAGATGAAGAATCTCTGTTGAAACTGATGCAAAAATGCACCTTAACTAATCCTTTTTTGTAATATGTAAACATTATTGACCAAGTACAAATGATTTTATAAACACAGAGAGGATTAAATTGAAATATTAATAAACACTATGAACTCATTTCACAACCTATTACATCCCATGTTAGAATATTCTAAATCGCTTGGTAAAATATTCTGTATCCCATGGAAAAATATTCTATATCCCTTTGTAAACCTTATCCAAGATTGTCTCCCAAGCATATTACCATATTTTAGAATAGAGGAATAAAACCAAACAAAAGAGACAGAAAAACTGAAGTTTTCTTAATTTTCCTATTTTTAAACACATCTCTCTGTTAGTGTAACCAGCTTGAGTTCACAAAAGTATTGTAAGAAATTGGATAAGGTGTATCTTGGAAAAATGTATCTGTTTTTTCTTTATCTTTTTAAAAGTTTGTTACCCTTTTATCTCTTCTAATTATTTTTTGTTATTGATATATTATATTCTACTATAGTTCTTCAATTTGAAATTTTAATATACTGAATTTTAAACACAGCTGTTGAAAGCACTAAACTACATTGATGTTAAGCTAGTAGAGGGTTGTTAAGTGTCGGCTAGTGAATAGTTACTTAATTCTTCGTATATAGACTTTTATTAGGAGTGCTTATACTTTCGGGCACCATTGGTTCTCTTCTTCAGAGCTGAACAATGAACAAACAAAAGAAGTGAACAATTGTGGAAAACAACATAATATTCTCTGTTAAAAGTACTGTGGTCATAAAAATACAAAGACATTATTTTTTTTATGAGAAATGACGTGTGACTACCCAAAAAAAGGGGGGGGTGGATGTAAAAGCTATATCAAAAATAAATAAATTGAAAAATTAGGTAAGTCTGTTGCGATCTGGCTGCGGCGATAAACAGTGGAAGCTGAAAGAGATGAAAAATCCCACAACCAAACCACTAACAAGAATTTAGGAAGGACTCACCAACAATCGACTCTTGTCAAAATTTAAATATATATAAATTTATTTATAATAAAAATATTCACCAATAATAAATATAAAATGAAAATGAAAAGGCACCTTTTAATAATATAATGGGGGACTCTTATCTCTACTTATACTATATTACAATTGAAGCACTTAGCTGTTTTAATAAAAGTGCAGATTCTGCCGTGAGGGATAGTACAGGCGAGTAGTGTGACTACGGCAGGCCGAAGCAAGGCTGAAGGATTATGGGTTGTCCACGGACCAAGGTCTCCCACCTAGAGAATGCCAAATATGACTGATTATAATTTTTCGAGACGGGGTCCTTATATAGGCCTAAGCCAGTGCTGAACTTTCATCGTGCTGATCAAAATATGCTCAAAAAGTGTATTTAACGGGAATTTCTTATCGAAGTTCATCCAAATTATTAATTAGTGGATCGACTTTAAGAGCTGTGAATGTTATTATGAAAATCCATCGCCATTATTTACAAAAATGCTAAAGCACATGGTGACTTAACTCCAAATTGGATATAATTCTTATTTAAAGGTAAAAACTATACATTTAAGCATTCATAAATAATAATCTTAATGTGCTCTGTGCTGGCATTATTCAAAATATAAAATATATGGTCATTTATAATGGGTTTATGTAATGCAATCCCAGATTCATTACATATATTAATGTTATTTGTGAAAGTGGAAGTATTTCACATTTTGGTTTTTTAACTCAGCCTTGAAACTCTAGGAGTTTCAATTCTTACTGACCTTCTCTGTATACAAATTTTATTTGAAATCTTTTCCAGATCGATGAATTGCTGAAAAAGGAGCCTAGCCCACCAGCGTCATGATGTGCAGTTATTTAAAAGAAATGCCATTAAATAATATATCATTAAGAAAATTGCCAGATAAATGTGAAGCATTTAATTAGATGTGCCTATGGGATGTTTAGGTGCAGTGTTCTCTAAATAAAAGGAAGAAATGTTCGCTTCTCTCATTGTTAATTATTGTTTAATATAATTGTTTTTGCTTATTTATTAGATCAATTGTGAATTTTCTTTCAAAATGGATTTATTATTAATCCAGATTATTTCTAGCCGAGTCTTGACTTAATAACATATATGTTAAATGTTTGCTACATTCTGGTTAATAATTGTCTGCGATAATTTCAATCTAAGTCAAAATAATCTTAATTAAAAATACTTTTTTGAATCGAAGTTGTAAGGGGGATATTCCTTTCGTTATACTTCTTGACCAAGCACCAGAAGTATATAATTGACCAATTATTTGTTCATAATGTAAAAATATATGAATTATAATAAGGTGATATTACCAATTAATTAATGGATATTTAATATTTCTTTTGTTGATTAATTGATTCCACTTTAGACTATTGTTGATTATGTTATATGTTTAGCAAATTATTTATTTATTATTTTCTTGAGTTGGTGCTCAATGACTGTGATATATATACGAGGATTTGTTTTCTTTCTTAATTTTGAGGAACATTTGGTTACTAAAAGAAGGAAATGTGTAATATATTCTGATGCTCAATTAAAATCATATTCGAGATGTAATATTTTTAATAAATTGAATTTCATCCAGTTTTCACAATATTAATTTGTATTAAACTCGTCCTCATATTGAGTTTTCTGGAGCCTAATGTGTATGCTATTCAAGTCAAAAAATACTTACTTAAGAAAAGTACAGAGTATATACTTGTCTTTTTTAGAATTATCTAGTGCTGCTATTGCTGAATTATATTTTATTTAAATAACAATTTGCTACTAGATGTTTGCCAAATGTTTTTATAAGGATCGGAACTGTTGCGCGAGTTGGCTGAAAATAAACAAAAAAAGAATTGTCCATCTACTCTTTAACAATTTAAAATTACTTGTCAATTTTTATAAAGTATGTTTTTTTATTCTTTTACATGGAGTTCGTATAATCTTATAATTGTATTTGTTAGTTTCACTTGAATGTTGTCAAAATTTATTTATAGGGGGAAAAATAATAAAAATTATTTGTTTCCTTGTACACGGCAGGAAGTCCTCTATTTTATTATGCCAGTTTTGAAAAAAGATTACATCCCTGTGAAGCTGTAAAGCACCCTTATATAAGAATTTTTCCTTTTCTAAAGTAATTTAATTTAAAATTGTTCGACAACTAATGATGATAAAATAATATTTTGTTTCCATTAGCAATTGAAAATTTGAATTATAGAGGTCTTGTAAAGACCAGAAATCCAAGATTGACAATAAGTTCATTTGTTTAAAATTACTGACAGTTTTTTTTTTTTTTTTTGCCACATTGATAGCAATTTAAGTTAATTGATCAAGATTTCATTGCCTATTCAATCAATTAGTTTTTAACTTATTAAGATCAGTTACCTCAAATTTCTGCCACTTTTTTTTTTTAATTTTCAAAATTCTCTTATTATAATTAAATATAAATATGAAAAATTATAAACATAAGGAATAACCTATTGATTCCTAATTCACAAAATTGTATTGCAATTAAAATTGCAATGACTTACTATAATCCCTAAAAGATACTGGTGATTTAAAATTACACATTATTTTTTGGTATTATAAAAGTGTGACTCTACCTAATTCATGCCTGTAATAGAGGCTGGCAGAAGGTCATACAGTAAAATGCTGAAATATCTTCTTCCTATTCTCTTCATTAAATACTCAATATGTTTTGCTATTTCAAGATCAATTTTCATTATGAAAATATAATCTATTTAACTTAACTAGTCTAGTAACACCCCAATTACTACACAAAGGCATTAAACTAACAGCTACATCTTTCTCTATTCATGAATATTTAATTTTAGTTTGAAGGTCACATATTCATGAACATAGCCAAAAATATAGTGTATGAAAGAAGATAGTGTAGTTTTTAGTTTATGACTGACCTGCAAGCTTTATTCAATTATTTTTTATGTAGTTTCCTCTGAGGAAAGTACACTTTTACCGTAGGTCACCATAGTATGGCCTTGTCCCGGGACCAAGATAACTTTTTATTATGATATCTTTTAATCAAATAAACAATACTTTTTCAAAATACATACATGTGTGTCCATTAATGTGATAACTTTTGAATGCTATGTGTGTTATTTGTAAAATTCGAAATAAAATATTACTTGTGTTCTAAATTTGTTAATTAGCAAGTTAAAAGGAAGTGAGTTTCTGAACTACAAGACAAAAAAGTTATGAATGTGAATTTCTCCGTCCCTATTAGGGATACAGAAAATGTATGTAGTACCTTCTTTGTTCTGGTTCATGTAAACGAAGATTTTAGGATTTTGCCTTTTAACAATTTCCCTTCTAGACGCCCGTAAATAAAGCTGTATATGCTTATCAAACATCATATACTTTGCTATTCCTGCAAAACTTTTAAATATACTTCATTTACATAAGTCTAAAATTGAAATCTTGAACTAGTGGTTAAGAAACATTTGATTAGGGGAATTTCAGACAATTATTTGTGTCTGATTTTATAAATACTCTAGATGTGTTCTAATACTCAAGATTTATTAGAAGGATTTATTCTGCAGTGTATAGATCTCAGTGATATTTAAGACTTCTGGCCACAGTAGCCTTTATTTCTGTTTTAATTCCCATAATTTTACTTAACTCCATTGGGTACTATTTTGGTTTTCTTTTCCCATTTGGATCCACTCTCAGTTTCAACACTAACAAAAACAAAATAGTAATCTTGATTTTATTTTCTTATTAAAACCAAATTGTCTCTATCTAGTGTCTACAAAGTGCATTTCAAGGAAATATTAAAACTTATAAGGAATAGATTTCTTCTACATTGGGCAAGTTGTGTTTATTAAATCTTCCCTACAAAGTGTAACAGCAGTGGTGTCTAAAGGTATTAATAAAAGTCCGTCACACGGGGGCTGCATAAACTAAGCAGATTTCCCAGGTGAAGTTTTACAATAGAGAAATTTGCCTAATAATAACAGTAGTAATAACGAATCTCTAAACCAATTCACGAGGGACGAACAGTTATGGAAACAGCCAGCCGAACTAGCTTTCGGTGGAAAGTCCCAAATATAGCCGAATTCGGCCGACAACACACAATACAAATGCAAATATCTTGGTTAATACTCAAGATACAGAATAAATGTATAGAACAATATTTATAGTAGATTTAATTTGCAATAAGATTGATTCTATACAATTTTTCGATCCGACGAATAATAACGGAGATATTTCGAATTTTCAAAAATCCTCCCTCTAAACCCCCTCCCACTGGTCCGATTTCAGCCATTAACGAACTTGATCTTTCTTTTTACATAAAACGATTGAATTTTGAGTTTGGTAATGATCAAACAAAAATTGTGACCGCTAGAGTGCTAACAGACAAATATATATATATATATATATATATATATATATATATATATATATATATATATATAAAATTTTGAACGGAAGACCTCATTTTCGTCATCTCCTGGATAGGATCGATGGACATTTGAAGAAATTTTTCCAAAATCACATCATGAGTACGACCTCAATAGCTGATTTCCCTTTATGGAAATCTGCTAAAAATCACATTCCTGCTCTTAATATTTATTTTATACTGAACACATGTAGTCTTTAAAGCCAGGCTAATTTGATAAAATGGTAGAGGGTGAGTAAATGAAACTCTGCATCAAACATTTGTTTGTTTAACTCAGCTCTGCATGTTTCATACCTTCAACGAGCATATTCAAGAACAAAACAAAAAAAAAACAAAAAAACGCATTATTAAAGCTGCATGCTAGTCATAAACCCTTGAATCATAACTGTGGCAAATGTGACAGAAGGGTCAAAGAATAATAAACTTAATTGTTGAAAGATGAGTTTTTTTATTGATCATCTTCAGTTTTATAAATTGCATATTTTAATTTATATTTATTTTTAGTATATTTTACCAAATAAACTTTTACAGTTATTGTGAAAATTTTTTACTTTCTAATTTAAGGTTTGTTCCTTTCTCTTAATAATAAAAAAATATTGAGGACTTCTTGCCTATGGAAGCATTTTAAATCATTTCTATTGAATCCTTTTGTAGTGACATTATTTTTCTCATTTCTTTTATAATTGTGGTGCCTGTGGTACTTGAAATTATTTCCTTTATGAATGTTCACTTTTTATACCTTTATGACACTGTATAGGGAAAATAATTTATGTTAGCAAATTGAATGTTTATAAATGATGTATAATATATTGTTATGTATTTATATATGTATATTGTATCATATTTATAGAATTTTGTTATTTATCAATAAATAAGTTATTAAAAACTTGAGCACTTTTCATTTAATCCGTAATATTTAAATTAGAGTTACAAAGATCAATTATTAGAATAAAAAGTCCGCCATGTAGGAGCTGTGTAAACTAAGCAGATTTCCAACAGATAAATCTATATATTGGTAACACCACCGTGAATGTTAAGAGGATAAATACAAACGGTAATAAGAAATCATTCAGTCAACTTACAAGTTAATAATATCTACAATGGAAAGCATCTGAATTGTAAACAAACAGGGTAGCCAAATTCACAGTGCTGAATAGATAGATGAACAATTAATGAAATAGATCTGATTATAACATATTAATTTTATTGAAAACTATTTACTATAGCTAGTGGAGTAATTTGAAATGAATCAGAATAATTTCTATCTCAATCACTCAGATTTTAATAATCCAAAAACAAAAGAAGAGGGGTGGGGGTCAACAGAACGTATTTGTTTGTTTCTCGTATAATAGAGCTTTGTTGAAAACTATATTTGGTATTTAACCTTGTAATGAAGTGGTTCAAGATATATCAGCTTATTATTAATATGATACTAGTAGGACTGGGGGTTTACTGAAAGCGTAAAACTATAAAATCCAAATATCTCAGTTAATACTCATTATACAGAAAATATGAATAGAAAAATATTTATTATAGCAAAATTAAATTCTCAATAAGATTGTTTTTATACAATTTTTCAATCCGACGTATGGCAACAGAGATATTTTGAAGTTTAAAAATTCCTCCACTCTAAACCTGTCCCACCCACTGATCCGATTTCAGCCGTTAATGAACTTGATCTTTCTTTCTACATAAAACGACTAAATATGAAGTTTGGTAACGATTAAACAATAATTGTGACTGCTAGAGCAGTAACAGACAAGTTATATATTCAAAACTGTATATATATATATATATATATATATATATATATATATATATATATATATATATATATATAGTTTTGAATGGACCTCATTTTCGTCATCTAGGTAGGATAGATGGACATTTGAAGAAAAATTTTGAAAATCGCTTCATGAATATGACCTGAATAGCTGATTTCCCTTGGAGGATATCTGCTAAAATGAGCAGCTATGTGAATTAAGAGGTCTAGTTGGAGCAATGCTCTAGCCCAAAATAATATACAATAGTCATTCTTTTGTAATGACTGCGTTGTTTAAAGAAGCAAAATTTTAGAGACATTTTTTATTTATTGGCCCGATACACCTGTATCTTAAATCATTTAAATTAAAAGTAGTTAAACAAAAAAAGTGTGTCTCGCAGGGGCTGCCTTAACTAAGTCTTATGACCTCTTCAGGTTCAGTGGTTTCAGTTTCATGCAGTAACTTGAGAGGCTATCATTCCAGCACATTACCCAACACAGATAACATTCAGTTTAGCAGATTTCCCTTAAGGGAAATCAGCTATTGAGGTCGTACTCATGATGCAATTCTTGAAAAATTTCCTCAAATGTCCATCGATCCTACCCAGGAGAAGAGAAAATGAGGTCTGTTCAAAACTATATGTATATTTGTCTGTTAACCCTCTAGTGGTCGAAAATTTTGTTTGATCGTTGCCAAACTCCATATTTTATCGTTTAATGTATAAAGGAAAATCTAGTTCATTAATGGCTGAAATCGGACGAGTGGGAGGGGGGGTTTAGAGGGGGAGTTTTGAAAATTCAAAATATCTCCGTTATAATAAGTCAGATCGAAAAATTGTATAGAACCAAATTAAATGATCTATAAATGTTGTTCAATACATATTTTCTGTATCATGAATATTAACCGAGATATTTGGATTTTATAGTTTTCAGCCTTCAGCAAACCCCCACTTCTACTCATGTTAAACTAACAACAATACTCTGTTATGTAATTAACCACATTATTCGAACCTTAAATACCAAATATTGTTTTCGAGAGACCTCGAAATGCAATTATGTTCTGGGCCCCCCTCACATATTAAGTTTTTGGACAACTTAAATTGGATTGTTTGAGATAAAAATTTTTCTGATTCATTATAAATTACAGTACTAGATATAGTAAATAGTTTTCCATCAAATTAATATGTTATATTCTGATATATTTCAGTAATTGGTTTTCTTTCCAGTGAGAATCGGGTTGGCAGACCTGTTTGTTTACATTTCAAACACTTCCCGTTGGCAGGTTATTGAAATTAACTGAAACATTTCTTATTTCCGTTTGTATTTATTCACTTAATATTAACGGTGGTGTTGTGTTACCAGTATGTAGATTTATCTATTACTAAACTTCACGAGAGAAATCTGCTTAGTTTAAGCAGCCCCTGCATGACGGACTTTTTACTTAACACGTGTGTAACGGACTTATGTTTTTGTTTTATATATTTAAAGTAAACGTGTTAAAAAGATTTTTCAAAATTGGAAATGTTTAGGATGGATTAAAGTAATTAAATTAAAACCATACAAGCAGAAATACATTTATTTATAATAATAGAGGTTCACATGCTTTTTTTTTTCTTTTTTTTTTTTTTGCACTAAAAGAAAAACATTGAGAGAAAGAGAAACTTATAGATTATGATTACAGTCTACTCACAGCCAGTTTGACGTTTCAAAGTGAATATTACATCTTATCAGCTTATAAATAGTTGATTAACTGTATTCACTTCACTTTAAAGTTGTATTAAAAGAAAGTGCATTTATATATACATTATACATTATTACATGCCATTAAATCAATGCACTTCAAACTAAAAAATATCAATAAAATATTGGAATTTTCAAGCTCTTAGTATATTTTTATATCTATATACATTAATTACTTTATAAAAAAAGGTTGTATTGAATTATAAACCATTCAACTACAGAGTATCAGTGGTTTCGTTATGAAAAATCTCTCTCCCAAATTAATACATTTTCTGGGGATGTATACAGGATCAGTATATAACAATCCATATATATTTTAAGATATATATTTAGAAACTCCAAGTGATATCAAATCTCTCTACGAACTGGCACAATCATATAAACTATGAATATGGTTGAATACTCCACTTACGAACAGGTCTCGTAAGTGTTACAAAGGAAAATGTGCATCATATTTCACAATAGTAAAACATTAAGAACATTCAATGAAGGATAATGGATATTACAGTAATGCTACTTTATTTTCATATTGAAAAATATTTACAAATTTTTGAGCAATTAAAAAAAACATATACATGAAAAAAATGTGAGCTGATTTGTACTGTGCTTGAAGAAATTTCACTTCAGAAATAATTTAATATGGTAGAGTAGGAGCAATAAGTATTTACAAATTTAACTTAAATCTATCTACTAATTAAAGAAGCTCACTTTATTGTGAGCAGGTACAATTTCCTGCACAATCAAATTTTACTCAGAACTTCTTCCTTATTTCAGGAAATTGTTAATTATGTGCCTGCCTTTTTTGTTTTTTTATCATTCAGAAAAGAGATCACTCATGATTCAAAATGGTTTGAAATTAGAGAAATGCAAAGTATAAAATTGAAAAGACCTTAGACTTCTGGGCAATAGAAAGCCAGGTTTGAGTTTAATATTTTACATTCAACCTAGGCAAATGCTATATCCATAACAGACTGAATTTCTATCTATCCTAGGAAGCATTTTATAATATTGTGAGTTATGAAAAACAATGGACTTATAATAAGTAATAAATATTGTTGCAAAAATTAAATACATGAAGGATTAGCAGAGAGAGCCGCGTATTTGGGAGGTGCGAAGGACATCATAGGAGCTGACCGAGGGACTGCTGGCGCCAATAGGTTCTAGACTAAAGAGTCCAGTACCTTCGAGACCGTGCCCTTTGATGTTGCTGCCCCTCTGTATAAGCATGTGTAAATCGGCCAACAGTTTAGTTTGTGCTCAGCTGGCTTCAAGGGATGTTCAGTGCTACAGTGCGACTACTGTAAGTAACAGTTTAGTGTCGTGTTTAAGACAGTGCAGTGCCGTCTTTTTGTGAAGTTCAGTGATCGTGAGTGAATTATTGGACTGTGTAATCTGAAGAACAGTGACGCTATCAGTGCATAATGTGAGTAGTAATTAAGAATAATTAACCAAGTGTATTATGCATTTGTTAAATAAATTGTGCAGTGATAAAAACTGTGAAACTTGTGTGTGTTTAATTTTGCAATCCAAAAGAACTCTTATTAACAACGTTTATTACTGGTTTTGTA
This sequence comes from Riptortus pedestris, assembly GCA_019009955.1. Lineage (NCBI taxonomy): Eukaryota > Metazoa > Arthropoda > Insecta > Hemiptera > Alydidae > Riptortus > Riptortus pedestris. The sequence continues at coordinate 28,586,634 of CM032232.1, forward strand.
ATAAAACGTAACAATATATTGGGTTGGCAAGAAAGTGATTTCAGTTTGCACCAGTAGATAGTATTATGCTTGTTTTGTTATTCTTTTGTCAATGTTAGAATTTTTTTCTTTTATCAGATTTGGTAGTCAATACAATACCTTTAGGTAGCTATAGAAACAAATTTCGTGAAATTTTGTTTACTACTGTAAGTTTGCAGTCAGTTTTAACACGGAAAGCAAAAATGAGCATTTTGCCACATTTTACTTTTCTATTTTCATGAAGGCAAGAAAGTGGCTGAAACTCACAAAGAGATATGTGAAGTTTATGGTGTTGGTTGTTTAACAGAAAACACATGTCATATGTTGGTTTAAAAAATTTCATTCTGGAGATTTCTCAATGAAAGATGACCAATGTTCTGGTCGACCTACTGAAGTTGATGATGACAAAATGAAAGTCATAATTGAATAGGATCATAATATAACTGTTCAAGAGAGATTGCAAAACAGTTAAATGTGTCACACACAATTTAAAATCACATAAGACGTTTTGGACAAGTTAAGAAGCTCGATATTTTGATACCGCACGAATTGAAAGAAATTCACCTAACCCAGCGAATCAGTATTCAATATTTTACATTTTAAACGTAATGCAATCGACCCTTTTTTCAAATGAATTATCACTTGCAATGAAAAATGGGTCGTCTACTATAACATTAACCCTCTGTCGGGCGCACCTCTGGACGAAACAAAATCGGGTGCACTCGGCCTGAGAGGCCGCCCACATATTTTAACCCCCCACTTCCCACCTAATTAATTTTAATTTAAAACGCTGATAGTACAGACTTCGCTAGGATCTAAGGAAAACAAATATACTATTTAGAACGTAAAATAATGACTTTATTAGAATATAATGAAGCTTAAATTAAAACAAGTAAAATTGATCAGTTGCATTTGGCCTGAGAGGCCAGGGTTAGACTAGCACTAATTTCTCAAGATATCGACGAACTTCCATTCAGAATATCATTAATCTTAGTAAAAGAAACGGTTACAATAGATATATCTTGAAAAAAACTCATCTTTGAAATTAAGATGCAAATGGGCGCAGTCGGCCTCACAAGACACCTAGTGACCAGATGGGCTGGGTGAAGGTTGGCAATAGACTATAGTAGGGGATTCTAAGCATGAACACAAATCAGAAAACTCACCGGGAATGGCGGCTCACAGGGGAGACAGAATGAGGCAGGGAATCAAAAAATATGTTTTCCTGGCCTCTCAGCCCAGCTGTGCCCGACAGAGGGTTAATTATGATGAACCAGCACAAACCATATCAAAAGATAAGTTGCATAAAAAAAAAATCATGCTGTAAATTTGGTGGGATTACAAAGGTGTGTATTTTGACCTGTTTTGAGACCAGCAAACTATCAACTGCCCACAACTTGTGAAATTGGAGGAAGCAATCTCAGAGAAGGGGCTAGAATTGGCCAAATCACTGAGAAATTGTGCTCCACTATGACAATGTGAGACCTGACAAATCTAGCACCACGTACAAGCTTGATTGGCAAGTGATGTTGAATCCCCCATACAGCTCTGGCCTTGCACCATCGGACTACCATTTATTTCGAAGTTTATAAAACTTCTTAAATGATAAAATTTTCAGTAATAACCTAAAATCGCACTTGGTTGAGTTTATTGCTGTTAAGGACCAAAAATTCTATTTGTTATGTCTATATACATGTTTACTTTATAAAAAAAGGTTTGTATTCAATTATAAACCTTAATTTAAGTTTAGCACGGGATTATGAAGTTACCAGAAAGTTGACGAAAGGTCATTGAACAGAATGGAAGATATTTGGCTGATTAAAGATCATTTTTTTAAAAGAAAAAATTGAGTTTTATTTCATACTAAAAAATTGAAAATTACTTTCTTAGCAATACCAATATGCTGCATAAGTATTTATTATGTCCTGTTAAAACATTACTTAGTACATGAAAAATAGTATTTGGAAGAAAAGGATTTAAAGTTAATTCAATTTTTTAATGTGGCTTCTTAGTAGATTTGTGTGTGCACTGAGTGGTCAACTTCCATCTGTAATATTTCGGAAAAAATTCTAGATATTCCTTTCTTAACAGGACCTCGAGCTCTGATAGGTTATCCTGATTAATTTTCTTTATAATATAACATCTAACTGTAGTATATGTGGTGACTGTTGTGGGGGTATATGCCCTACTTTTAGGTTAGCTTAGGTTGCGGGTTTATGGGCGATCAACTTCTAGGTTATTACGCCCTGCACTACTTTATATCTCCCACTCCCAATTGTTTTCTTGTTCATGTAGATCTTTTGCGAATCAAAACAGACTCTAGAGCATTCAGTAGTAGAATCAATGGACTACCCTGTCCTGTCTTTTGGACGAAAAATATCTAATGCATCAAATATTGAACTTTTAGGCCAATCAGAGTATTAAAGGGCTCCATTAATTGAATTGCAGAACAATTCAAGAAACCATATTACTTGTGTAAAAAAAGTCGAGTTTTATAAACTCTTGCTATACACTCCACATCTCTTTTCAATATATTGCACATCTGATATCAAGTCAAAAAGTAAATCCCTGCAAAGCTCAATTCAGTGAACTAATTTTGGAAAATTAACATTTTTCGTTTCTTATTAAGTTTCAATTTGAGACGAGACTTTAATTTGGTCCTAAACTACCTAATTATTTAAATTAAATCATATTTTTGTTTTTTTTTAGTTCCATTAAGACTTTGTTCAACAAGCACAGTACTGTTATATACAAATGCATATGGAAGATACCTTAATTACTAAGATACATCTAAAAAAGAATTTTATATAATATTTACACCTTTTTACAAATATATTAGGCTTTTTGATTATGAAAATATTTACAGTTTTTTTTTTACATACATTTGTACATAGAATATTGCAAATTCTACCCTGATATTATTTAATGAAATATATGCATAATAGGTTTGATAGACAGTTCTGGTGAATTTAGTCATAGAGTTCATTTGGGGCCCTTCTCTGGGACCCTGCTCTTTGTCACTTAATGCTCTGCAAAGGCAGCACAACGCCGTGTTCTGTCACTGATGTGTCCAGGCTCTGCCTAAATCTGAATATAAAATTATAGTTAAAAATGGAAAAAAAAATGTGTGATGATTAAATAAAATAGTAAAAGTTATGATACGGCTTTAGTATCTGCTATTAATTTTTCTAGAAAGTTAGTAATCTCTTTAATATTGTATGTCAAACTGATTTAGCAGTCATAAATACTAAACAATATCTATCTAAACCAAGGAGTGAGCAACCTTTTTAATCAACGGGCCAATTTAAATTTTAAAATTTTTTGGAGGGCCGCACAGAAAAAAATATATACACAGACACACACATATATATATATATATATATATATATATATATATATATATTATATAACAATATATTCAGTGGAGAAAGTCGATAAAATAAATTCAAGTTTAGAAATGCTTGGCGGGCCACATAAACGTGTTTAAAGGGCCCTGTGCTGCCTGTGGGATGCAGGTTGCTCATCCCTGATCTAAACTAATGGCATTTATATTTTATTGTATCTTAATATTATGTCATTGTGAGGCTCCAGACCCTGCTACCCCAAAACTTAAGCCTTGCGGACCATCGCTACTGATTCTACAATACTCAGAAAATTCATGAGAAGAAGGGTGGGTGGCATACGCAAAACACCTGGTAAAAAGGTGTTGAAATGGTTATTACCATTCATAATTATTTTGAAAAAGGGACCTAAAGGCCTATCAATTATGACAAAGTACTTGAACAACAAGAGAGATTTAAATCAATATGCATATGGCTTTTTAATTAATTTATTAGCAAGTCTCCCTTTGTAACTCCTAGTCCTGCCCCACTACATGAGAATATAGACAAGGAGAGTATGTAGGTATGTGAAGTGAATGATAAAATACCAACATTTTTATTTCTTGGTCGGGAATTTCATTTTAAATATTTCATGTATAACTATAGGTCAAGTTAATGACAGAAATTGGATCACACTTTCATTAAAAAATGTTATATAGAATATATTTTTAACAAAGTTATTTCCCGATATTGTTATTTTATTCAGCCCAGCAGGCCACAGCTAGTGTCAATCACATTACTTTGGTTGAAGGCCAAGTTGTCAACTTGACACACTCCCTGCCATATGTATGTATATATATTTATTCTTTGCTACAAATGATCCTCCTCTTAAATGGGTTGAAAGACAAGCCAAATAGGGTTAAATACGCTTATTTTCTTCATTCAGCATATCTTATTTATTTTCATTGCCAACACATTTTGATTATCTGCTTATCAAAGGGCTCCTATTTCTCTAATGTAAATGGAATTCTGCTTAACTAACATTGTCACAGCATTTCTAAGAACCTATTAATATATACATGAATTCAATTTCAATTCTAATTCTATATTAATAATATATCTATATTGGTTGTGTTACAAAGGGCCATTAATTAATAATGACGAAGATGCTTTGATTCAGTATGGCTAAACATTCAAACTATATATATATATATATATATATATAAATAATATAAATTAAAGTAAAACTCCAATCCCAAATGGAAACTGAAGCCATGCCTCATAGATCACCAAGAAAGATTATTTTTGGTAAGATTAGTTTATTTTATTAAGAATATTAAAGTCTGCATTTAAATGCATTTGGTAATGTGAATGTACAATACAATCGTCCCCCATCACTCTCGACAAAAGCTACACCCCTTCACCACAATGAGTGGAGCAGCCTCATCCCTGCCTGGCAAGGAAGTCAAGAGCTAAGGAGGAATGGCACTTGATAAGAAAATAGCCACTGCTATCACTTCACTTTACACTTCTATAGGAGATCTCTGGGCCATTGTCTCTCGAGGCGCCGTGGAGGGGAATATGGATGAGTGGTACTGGAAAGGGCTAGGACTTCTGGATTAGGATGATTGGATAGCCTGCTGTGGAATTTTCTGAATCGTAAGGGAATCAGGTCCTTTACAAATGGGATATTAAGATCTTTATGGAGGTTGTGGTTTGTAATATAATATGGAGCATCTACTATGGTAGGCAGGACTACCTCTATTAATTATTAACTCTTAGCTGCCTTCTTAATTATTTGTATTAACAGTGGAAATACATACCTCATGGACCGCCTTGCTAATGGATACAATTCAACTGAACCTTAAAACAAAAATTATTATTAAAATTATAAAATTTAAACTATATATTTATTCACATTGATCACTATACATTACGAGTACATTAACTGTGTGTTACTTTAGTATGGTGATTTTAAATGTAACCAATCAATTAAAAAATATGTCTAATTCCTTTTTAATTTTTGAGTGGAAGTTTTTTTAATAGTAGGCTCACCAAAAGTGATCACTGATCAAATTTATTGTTATTTATAAAGAATGACACTCATAAAGTAATTTGAGATTGCATCTAATCGTTACCGAGACCAATTAAAGTATTTAAGGACAAAAGAAAGGATTTTATAAGCTAAGGTTTTTTAGAGCTCTTTGTATCTAAGAGAATTATGATTTGCCTTAGTGGTCGTGAGGTAAAAAATGTTTACCCTTTATGTTTTTAGCATTTTTAATGCCCAGGAGGACGAAACGTTTGCAATTCTTTCTTTTGTCCTGAAATAATTTGAGATTAATAATGCACCTGCAAAGTAAATTGAATGAATGAATATTTTGATTGCTTTTAAAACTTCACAATTATATAGCAAGGGTTCAGTTATATTTTTATTATTACATTTTCCTCTCTTTTTTAAAAAACATCAACACAGGATAAATAAATTAAAAATAGCGTTATAAACCCGCAGTTCCCAAAGATTAACAAAACTTACTCAATAATTAATTAACTGACAGTACATTGTTAGAAAATGTGTTCTTTCAGATTTGAAATATTTTATTCGCAAGGTATTAATTAAGTGTGCTATGAAAGAACATGTACAGAAATTAAATTTAATTGACTTAAGAGTTGTATACTTTTTGTAAAGTAAATCAACGAAATTTTTGATACATCCTATTATGTGTTTTTTTTTCTTTTTTTACATTTGAAATGCTATTACTTTGTTTAACCGATGAAATAATACATCATTTTACTGTAGCTCACCGTTGTATTGATGGAGTGTAGTCATGAATGTCCGCCTATTGTCCTGTGATAATGACATTTTGCAAGACCTCCTGAAAGAGAAAAGGCCCTGCCTTGCTGGAGTAAGGAATGGAGCAGTGGAGAGTGTGTACAGTACTGGGTTTACTGCTGCATTTAACGGAAGGATGAACACTGCTACCCAGGCAAAAACCTGAAAAACAAAAATGTTTCTTTCTTGGAAGAAGGTACATACTTAAATAAAAGTCCGTCATGCAGAGACTGTGCTAACTAAGCAGATTTTGCACGAGTGTTACATATTTGCATTTACCTCGTAACGCAAAAGTTCAATGAGAACTATATTTGATATTTAGACTTCAAATGATATGCTTCATAATGTAACAGCTTACTGTTAATGTGACATGAGAAGGAGTAGGGGTTTACTAAAGCCCGAAAACTAAAAAATGCCAATATCTCGGTTAATAATCAAGATAGTGAAAAAACGTACATAACAACATTTATAGAACATTACATTTGCAATAAGATTGGTTCTATACAATCCGAAGCATAATAGCAGAGATATTAAGAATTTTTGAAATTCACGCCCTCTAAATCCCCCCTCCTATTGATTGGATTTCAGCCATTAAAGAACTTGATCTTTAGTTTTACATAAACTGTTTAAATATCAAGTTTGGTAAAGATTTAACCAACATACGACCATGACTGCTATAGCATTAACAGACGTGTGTGTGTGTGTGTGTGTGCGTAAGTAAAATCAATAAAGCAACAATTAAAAAAAATTATTTACTTTTGTTTTAAATTCATATTTTAGGATTAATTTAAAACTTTTACATTACTTTTATTTAATGAAAGAAAAAAAGTCCGTCACGCAGGGGCTGCGTAAACTAAGTTATACAATAGGAAAATCTCCATACGAGAGCCGAAGCAGGCTGAACTAGCTTTTGGCAGGAAACAGTCATCCCTTATTGGCCCAAATTTAATAAAAATGCAAATATCTCACTTAATATTCAAGATAGAGAATAAATGTATAGAACAATATTTATAGTAAATTTAATTTGCAATAAGATCGGTTCTATACAATGTTTTGATCCGACGTATGGTAACGGATATATTTCAAATTTTCGAAATTCCCCCTCTAAACCCCCCCCTCCCACTGGTCCGATTTTAGCAATTAATGAACTTGATCTGTCTTTTTGCATAAAAAGTTTAAATATCGAGTTTAGTAACGATCAAACCAAAATTGCGACCGCTAGAGCGTTAACAGACAAATATATATATAATTTTGAACGGATCTAATTTTCGTCATCTCCTGGGTAGGATCGATGGACATTTGAAGAAAATTTTCAAAAATCGCGCCACAAGTACATCCTCAATGAGCTGATTAATGGAAATCTGCTAAAATGTATAAAGTAAAAAAGTAGTCAAAGGACTTTATTTTAGGGATAGTATCTTTAAATAAGAGCTTCATGGTTGAGATGTTATGAAATAATTCATTCATGTTAAACTTTAATTGTCCTATGTAAACACATTAATTTATTCAAGCATTAGTACAAAAACAAATTAGTAACAAAACTATTAGCACTACAGAAAGTCAGACCTATTTGTTGAAACATTTGCTCATTCTTATAAGTATTAATACAAATTTCCAGTGATATCAATACCAAATTTCCATGGGATTTTTTGACCATTATAGGACTGGCCTTTTATTTCCTCAACCTTTGACTCGTTTTCTATTGATAAGCCTTTTTTTAAAAACATAATGTAAACAAGTAATAATTTACCTGTGGAGGAACGGTGAATCCAGCTAGTGAAACAATTCCGAGGATAATTATTGGTACCTGAAACATGAGTTTTTTAGTGAAAAATATTTTAATCAAGAGGAAGAACATGAAATTTAAATATTCTTTGGATAAAGATTAAGTGTTCCTCTACTAGAGGCTACATATATTTATAGTATGAATTTTCATACCATATCTATTAATGGGGGCTCAGGCTAGCCATGTGAGTTAGAACATTGGTCTTAATCTCATTTGTAAACCTAAGGTGGCAAGTTCGATTCTCTCCTGGGCAATTGAAATTTATTTAGTGAGGCACTGATTAAATAAAATCCTTAGTCCCAACCAACTTTTTTCTTTTCTTCTCATCTCCTCTCCATCTATCCCTATCCTTTCTTCTTTCATTTTCTTCCTATCCATCACAACCCACCCGGTATCACCAGCTGCCGGGTCACCTACCTTTTTTTTTTAGTCCTATTACACCTCACCACAAATACCACCTCTCTTAAAATAGAACTAGAGTTCTGCAGAAGGGGAACTATCCTTTCTCACCCCCGGTAGGTCACACCACCTCATCACCAAACAAATCTAGATCCTGGGCCTCGAATAAAAAAAAAAAATCCTTAGTCCCACCCAAGCTAGAAATGGGTGGTAATCTGTAGTTAACCCATCCCAATTAGCCTCAGTGGCACAAATTGGAGGCAAATAAATAACATTATTAATAAGTTGAATTATATATTAAGTTTCATCTTAAATACTTATCAATATCTAATTGATTGGTGCTCATGTGTACAGCTAGATATATTTATATTAGTGTAATTGGAACACAAAATATTTCAATTAAAAAATTAATACTGCATTGTACAGTACCACTCTGTGGTTTAAACTGTGTTTGTATCTATCAATTTTTTGTTACTCTTTAACCAGCTGTTATATGTGTTTAGAAGAGTGTGAAACTAACATATAAGATGGGATACTGAACCAAAGTTAAATGTTTATCCTGCAGGATTATTTATTAATTTGAAAAACAGTATTTCATAGATCATTCATTTACTTTTTTTTTTTCTTTCTGACAGCTTTCTAGCAATAATGTTAATAGTAAATTATAATTGTGATATAGAAAAAGTTTGTCACGCAAGTGCTGTATAAACTAAGCAGATTTCCCAGTTGCTAGTATAGCACATTTGTGATCTCATCTCACCACATATTCTCCAATTTATATATAAAAAACCGATGTTTGGAAGGAAGAAGGGAGCTGGGTTACTGGAGAAGAATGTACCACTTGCTCCCATTAAACTTGAGTTACAAAATAATACATAGTGTTGGCTGATACGGTTAAATATCGAGTATGGCATAGACCAAATAAACATTTCCAAGTAAAGAACGAAAAGTCTTAATTGATGAAATCTTGCATAACTTATGTGCATTTATCTCACCAAATAAAAGTTCAATGAAAACCATATTTGGTATTTAAACTTGGAATGAAGAAACAAGAAAGTACGAATAACTGGCTTAATACTTGAGTTACAAAAAATTGCATAGGACAATAATCGTAGAACGTCGATAGTTTATGAAGATCAAATACTAGATCAAATTTCATCCAATGCCAAATGCAATCTTTAGAGTTGAGTGAAAAGGATAAATATTGAGAATGGTAAAAGTCAACTACAAAAAATCTTAATTGATGACATCATCACATAATGTATTTGCATATATTTTATGAAGTATTTGGTATTTAATCTTGGAATAAAGTGGTTCAAGATATAACAGCTTATTGTTAATATGAGTAGGAGTGGTGGTTTACTGAAAATCAAAAAATAAAAAATTCAAATGTCTTGGTTAATATTCATGATATTGAAAATATATGTAGAAATACATTTATAGAGTATTCAATTTGGAATATGATTGGTTTTATAATATTTTTTGATCTAATGTGTAATAACGGAGATATTTAACATTTTTGAAATTTCCCTTCTAATCCACCCCTCCCACTGCTTCGATTCCAGCCATTAATAAACTTGACCTTTATTTTTACATAAAACATTTAAAAATGGAGTTTGGTAATGATCAAACCGTAATTGCGATCACTAGAGTGTTAACAAATATATATGTATAATTTTCAATGGGCCGCATTTTTGTCATCTCCTGGGTAGGATCAATGGGCGTTTGAGAAAATTTTTCGATGAGTACAATCTTAATAACTGATTTCCCTTTAGGGAAATCTGCTAAAAGGTTCATAAGTATGCACATATAACTAACTACTCATGCATGAGTATTTTCTTATATGAGTGCCACTGTCTGCATATATCTTCATATATCTTAGTGTATACGAATAGCTGTTGCGATAAAAAACAAATAACTGTAACGGAGGGTGTTGGTTTTATTCCCGCTCCTCTTGAGTGGACCTATGCACTCGATAGAATTACAGAGCCTTCAGCTTCATGTATATACTTTATAATAGAATTGCATATGTACCCAGCAAGCAGCATCAGTCAAGACAAGGAGGGACATTCTCCATGCCATCGATGACTCAGATGTTCTTCTATCTTTATTTACAGCATGTTGTGTGGTGCGCGCAACTAGGAACATCCATAAATACCCAATTGCTATCACGGTGAAGCTCAGCAAATTGAGAACTACAAAAGAAAGAATATACTGTTATAAAAAAACAAAACATAAAGTAAATAAATCTAATTTTAACAATAGTCAATAAAAAATTAAAGAGATGCATTATCATTAATTTTTTGGCTAATTACGTACCAAGGAATACAAACACTGAATACTCCCATCCATTAGGTTTGTCGGGTGTTATATGAAGAGCTAAACACACTCCAGATCTACCGTAAAAGTTCCTGAAAAAATTTACAAATATTAGCTTGTTACACTAAGACTGGAAACAGGTTAGTAAAATAAAAAAACTAATATTTACTTGAAATAATCGATTTGGAAAAGGGGTATAGCTGATATTGCAACTGCTATTATCCAACCAAAAGCCATTAACTGTTTTGTCCTTTTCATTTCAAGTCTTCTTACTCTAAATGGAAATATTATTCCCAAGAAACGATCCAGAGTTATCACTGAAATGAGAAGACGAGGAAAAATTAAGTTCTTAAGTGTATGAATTTCAGTTCAAATAATAAGGTGAAGCTGAATAGATTAGTTATAGTTTGCCAAATCCTAACTGCATGTAATTATTTATTTAGTTTCTTCTTATTAGAAGAAAGGTTGCTCTCATAAAAGTTATCTTTTAATATATGAGCTGTAATTATGGCACTAAGGAATCTAAAATATGAGTCATTATGCTCAAACTGCAGAGACCACAGCAACAGTTGGATCTTCATTGATTTTTATTTAAATATATTTTCTTGTAATATTTTAGGGGACAACCAATGGAAAAATTTAATTTACTCAGAAAAACCAATATATTTCTTAAATTAATGACATGTAATAATCATTTAGTGTGTAAGTACAAGAATTGAAATCGACACTCTAGTTTATATTAATGAAGTTTGTAATTAATACTATCATGCCTCAAGAGGAATTGGGACTGGTGTCAAATTAAAAACAAGCAAAGTCATCTCTAAACCATAGATCTGGAAGGAATGTGTATATGACGCTGTTTATTTGAATTTCCTATATTTCTTTTACCTGGTGAGTCGAGATTTATTGAATAGAGGCCCTTAATACCTTTGTATTGAACTCTTCCAATAGTGTGTACTTAGACCAATTTCTATCTAGACTTTTACTAATTTGTGAATAGTAATATATGAATATCACCATTGCAATGAGAAGTAGTTTTTTCTTAAACGGTAGTTCACTCAGGAAAATAATATTAATGGTTCATTTATCTTATGACAATTTATGATATGGTGACTTGATTTATGATATGAGTTCCTAGTATTTGTAAACTCTTTTTAAATATAGATAAGATATTTATTTATTTGGCATAAATACATGGCGTTGGCAGGGGTCTGACCATTTCATGTTAGTATCGTTAGGTATTCTATTTAAATAAATTATAATAAAATTTTGAATACTTTTATAATATAAGTAATTTATATTAATACGTATGCTACAGTATACTATAGTTCTGGAAAAACAATTAACACTTTCGCTGCGGGTGTCGTTACGGAAGGACACCTGTGACCCTAACCGCTTACGATCCCTTCGGAAGGACACCCCTCTATTAATTTTTCCATTAGACTCAAAAGGCTCGTAAATGGAGGGGATTCACTCTTTCAACTCCCGGTAAAGACATTTGCTTTCAGTATTGTTTGGGCATTCCAATGGTTTTTACCGTTTTCAAATCGGCCAACTTAAAGATTTTTTATCGATTTTTAAACTTTTTTCTCTAAAAATTGATTCTAAGTAAGTAAAATTTATTATATAATTTCTATTTATTTCATGATTTAATATATTTGAATACTATTTACTACTAGTTAACGATAAGAAATTAACTTTCAGGAACTTTATCAGTGTAGAATGTATGTATAAGTAAATTCAACCAAAGGTAAAAGTTCTTTTCACTTGAGCTGTCATTCTAATAAGTTAATTTGCTTTTTCCACGCAAATAATCCTGCAAAAAAGTTGGGATAATTGATCTTATATTTGTAAATGGCGAACAAAAATACGCTGTTAAAATAATTAAAAATGTCCAACAAAAAAATATTTGAATCGATAATTAGTTATTGTAAATGTTTAGTAATTGTTATTTGCTATTCTAATAAAAATAATTGAGTTTTCTTTAAAATAAATAAACATTAGGTATAATGAGTAGTGGGTTTAGCATAAAATGACTAAAGGCGTCTACTGACACTAAACCGCAAGGCGGGTGAAATTCCTCGCTACGACGGGTTGTCCCTCTGGAAGGACACTTCCGGAAATGCATTTCCGGTTAATTTTTTTTTTTTGTCGCATTTCTATTAAAATCATCAAATATGATTAAAAGTATGTTTATATTAAAAAAATTCAAACAAATAATGCACCCGATTTCGAGGTATTTTCAAAAAATGACAACCTCAGCGAAAGTGTTAAATGTTAAGAGATGAGAATAATATGCTTTTAATAAACCAAAAAATGTTATTTAGCTTTTCAATACTGTTAATATTTAGCATATATTCCAATGAAAGTTCGTCCCTGTTTTTAACTATATATGATTGTAAATATTGCTGCTGCCTGTGATTTACAAGTACAGGGCAATGTAGCATTACATGCTTCAGACTATCATAAATGTATTTTTTACACCACCTACATATTTCATCTGATTTTATGAGGTGGGCTTTATCTTTATGGGATATTTCAATGTATTCACTATTACAGGCTCTCATTTGGCTTATGGTCCTTAACTTTTGTATGCTGACGTTAAATTGAAGGTGATTTGCTGGCTCTGGATGTAAAAAATGGTCTATAAAAGGGATTGTATTTTGAGTTAAGTGCCCAGTCAATATCTCTGGAAACTAAATTATTTGTGGCTTTTACTATTATATTATTTTTATCAGCAAGTAGTGTTTGAAGGACAGATACATTGGTAAAATATTCATGCACAAAATTTGAAGCTGCAAACATTTAATTTTGAGTAACCCAGTTAAATTTGTCTAGCTCCCTTCTATCCAAAACAACAAAATTTCAAAGCACCTGCGGGGCAACCAGTGTTCTGGGAGGGATAATATTGTTATACAAAAATTAATTATTTTCTTTAGAACAAGAATAGCTATCGGGCAACGACCTGATTCCAGTCTGACTATATAATCAGGAGTACATCTTGGCCAGAAATATAAATACTTAAAAAATAGTTTGTGCCACCTCAATAGCATCTAAATATTTCCTATTTATATATATATATATATATATATATATATATATATATATATATACACATATACATATATACATATACATATATATATTTGACATATGAATGTGTTGTTTTACAATCTACCTGTCAGTGTGAATACTGAGAGCTCACTAGAGAAAGTAGAAATGAATCCTGCAAATGAGCAAAGCCTGCTAGAGCGCCAACCTGAGTCGTGGATCGAGTAAACACCTCTGTAGTGCAAATCGACCACTGCTATAAGGAGTAAGTATGAGCCCATCAATAAATCTCCAAAAGCTAGGTTGGTTATCAGGAATGAGTGGACCTAAAAGAAAAAAAGTTTTAAACTGGTCATTAATTGATATTAATCAAATTTAGGCATTATAATCCCTTTATAACTTAAAAATGAACAAATATAAAAGACTGTCACACAGGAGGTAAAGCAGATTTCCCACGGGAATGTTTACAACAGATAAATCTATATACTGGTAACACCACTGTGAATGTTAAGGGAATAAATACAAACAGCAATAAGAAATCATTCACTCAATTTACAAGTTAATAATATCTACAACGGAAAGTGTCTGAATCGTAAACAAACAGGGCAGCCTACTTTGCAGCGCTGAATAATTAGAGTTATTCTAGACCGGAAAGATGAACATTTAATGATATATATCTGAAAATAACATATTAATTTTATTGAAAACTATTTACTATAGCTAGTGGAGTAATTTGAGATGAATCAGAATAATTTCTATCTCAATCACTCAGATGGTAGTAATCCAAGAACAAAAGAAGAAGGGCAGGGGGCAACAGAAGATACTTGGAGTCTCTCCAATCTATGGCGGGAAGTTACTCCAGTTAACTGCATAAACTTTTGTTGGTCTAAATATAAAATTTATTTGATATTGCCTCTATAGAAATGAGAAATTATTAGTATATGTATCAAGGACACAAATATTGTAAATTTGAGATTATTTAGATATCAATTCTACCAACAGGGGTTAGTCTTTAATTGAAAACACGTATGTTCCTCAATATCTTCATTAGTATTGTTTTGACCAAAAATGTGTACAGAAAAATGCATGTTTCAGCTTAATACATTATTGAAATTTATGAATTTAAAAATTGTGACTTCCAACTTCCGGTCGCCAAATAGTATTTATTAGTGTTCCAAGAGAATACCCCAAACAAATTGTGAAATTGTATAACAATGACATGTATAATAACATGTAAAAAAAATATATGTAATCCACCATGCCTGTGTTCAACTTGTAAAGCCCCTTCATTTAATATACATAACCATTGATAAAAATATGTAATCATCATATATCTGCGTATTACTGTGATTACGATATAAAGATGATCCATTTGATGTATTCTTAAACTGACTAGTTAGCTTTTAGATACAAGCCATTTTAAAAGTATTTAAACTATTAAGTATTTATTATGCATTTTAAAAATGTTCCTGTTTACTGGTGTGTTTTTTAATATTTTCCTTAAAGGAAGTCAGAAATTAAGGATGCACTCAGAATGTGATTGTAGTCTGTCCTATTTTTATGTATGAGTGTGGTGTGTGTGTGTGTGTTTGTTCATTCATTCATTTGTTTGTTTGATAACACTCAAAAATAGTGGCTAAAGTTTTTCTTTTCATTATTTCTAAACTTGATACTCATTGTTTCAAGTAAAATTAAACTTAAAGTTCATTCATGACTGGTTAAGTGATTCGTTGGAAACACAGATAATAGAGTCAAGAGTGAGACCCTTCGGATCCAAACAGTCTTTTATAATATAAAATTTATTGATGACGTATTCCATTCATTGAGAATAATAAAGTGTTTACATTTGGTAGGAGGAATATACTTTAAGGCACCTATATTTAAACAATTCAATAAGTTCTTTTTAAACCACAGATGTGATGTATTGAGTATGGGAGATAGACATTTAGAGGACAATTTTTTGAACTACATGTCACCCACATCTGTGGTTTGCTTGGTAGAGTGTTTGCCAAGACAGCCAGGAGACCTGCTTTCAAAGAACCAGCAATTCCAATCATAAAAAGAGCATTAAAGATAGTAAAATAGGAACTAAAACAAATAGAAGGGTGCAAAATTTCACTAGAATTGTTTATTTATAGAGTTGATTATGTTACAAGACATCTTCCATTCTACAAAATAAAGAAAATATATTAAACAAAACTAAGTTCACAATTAGCCAACCTTCTAAGAGTTAAATTGAACAACTACTGCCTTCATACCTCCTTATCAATGAACATTAATAAAATAATAACATTTACGAGAATACATTTGGAACAATAATATTTATTGAAAAACAAGTTGATTTTCATTCAAATAAAGGTATGAAGCTGAAATAGCTTTCAGATAGAATTTTATTTAACAGGTTTGATAGGTTTCCAGAGTTCTTCGCCAATATGTATTAAATTTATTTATGCATAGACATTCACTATTTTAATATCTGAAAATTCTGTAGTGGTTTTAATTTATGTTTAAATAATTGACAATACATAAAATATAAATAATATTTTTATAAAATATGTATACATAATATTGAGTAGTTACAATATGTTGTATGTTTTATTGTCTGTAAGCTTAAATTATACATTTATATTAGATGGTTCATATTATTTTCTTAATTTGAACTACATCCACAGTTTGACAGTTCCATTGTTTTTGCTCTGATTATGGTCTTATAGCTGTTGAAAGTGGATTATCTATTATAAAAAAAGGATTTGGAGAAATTACAGAGAAAAAGAAAACAGAAGTTTGCCAGTCAAATTACTATAAATCCTCTTTTGAATTTGTTGACTTGAAAAATTATCATACCTGGTTACTAAGCTTGTATCTTGCCCTCCAGACAATAACCATAACATTCCCTAAGGTGGCCACTAGTGCAAGGATCCAAACACACACTCGAAGGACTAAATTTGACATGAGGTCTTCACAAGAAGAAAACTCGTCTCTCTTCGGCCAGCATTCGGGAACTTGCTTCGCTACACAGCAGAACCTGAATTCATCTGTTAACCTGAGGAATGAAGAATAAATTATGAAGAATATTAAATTTAATTTCTGAATCTGGTCCACCAAAATCCACTGGTGTTGTGGTATGACGATTATGATAGAAGACAAATCTCTCCAGGGTATTTTTTTTTGTTGGAAGAAAGGGATTGTAAAGTTAAACATTAATGTTTGTGTGTGTGTGTGTGTGTATATATATATATATATATATATATATATATATATATATATATATATATATATACTAGTGAACCCAACAGAGGTTGTCTTGCATAATATTTCAAGCAATTAGGATATTAAAATTAATAAAATTATGTTTAAAACAAAAGCTCTTTTTAATAACACAAAAAACAACTTTTGTTATGTGCATGTTGGCCTAAAAACAAATAGAAAATGAAATATCACAAATTTTTTATTCAGGCATCCCTTATAACCCGCACTCCTGTTCGAACCTAAAAAATTTAATATAGCTTATAATCATGGAAGAATTAATGATAATTTACATATAGAGTTTTGTTAGTTCGGTTAAATCGTTAGTGCCCAATAAAATTGTTGGCTACCACTTTAATTTTTTAGTGTATATCTCGTTTATACTTTGTTATATGACAAAAGTTACTCTAAATAACAAAATAAACAACTTTTATCCTGTGCATATTTGCCAAAAAACCAATAGGAAACGAAATATCGCTATTTTTAATTTTAGGCCTCCCTTACAACCCCCACTCCTGCTCCATCTGCTGGGCTGATTTGTGAATCTAAACCATCCAGGGTGTCACCCAAACGCATACAAAAAAATTCATTCAAATCGGTCCAGCCGTTTAGGAGGAGTTCAGTAACATACACACGTACAGTAGAATTATATATATAAAGATCTCAGATCAAACACAGGGGTGTCTGGACTATGCAGTACTGTGGCGATGGATGAAGAAAGAAAAATAAAAAAAAATAAATTGACAGTTTACTGTGTTTATTCCAATTATTCCTACATTTTAAAACTAAATACAACACTTCTTATACAGATTATATGAAACACTAAACCAGTCTGAAGCAATGATTCATCCAGTCACATATTTAAAAGTGAAAGGAAAAATCACCACAACCCATTCATTACATGTAATCAATCTCTACATCAGAAAACCAAAGTTTATGGAGCATAATGGATATATATATATATATATATATATATATATATATATATATATATATATATATATATATATAATCCATTAGCATTATATAGTGGTATTGGTTAATTGATGCAATTAGATGAAAAAGAAGAATCAAAAACTGAAAATGAAACTGCAGAGTTTACTATTTTTTTTATTAAAATTGGGAATATTGTACAAACTACAAAATTAAAGAAGTAGCCCAGGTCTGATTTATCACAGCTACAAAACTTATAAGTTTCACACGTTATTAATATAAATGGAAAAGTGAATTAAACTCAGACTTGGAAATTCCTCTAATTTAAGGGAATAACTTAATATCGGGGTGCTTAGTAGTCAGGGCTGGGGTGCAGATAACCAAATACTATGCAAATTTGAAGGATGTTTAGATGAAGCCCCTTTGGATTCTAGTTTTATGAATCTCCTCTTTTATTTGAATAAAATTTTTTTTTACTGAAAAGGGAAAACAATTGAGAATGAAATACAATGATTCATATTACATATTTATCTAGAATTTATACTTTTATATTGGTATATTTTAAAAGAATACATTGAAATAATAAAATTGAGTACTTACAAACGATCCAAAGCCACTGTCCTGAAAACATTTGCATCTATTTCCATGATTTGATTGTTACTAATGTCTCTGCAACATACATATTATACGTGAGTCATTATTATTTATGGAAAAATTCTTAAACATGTTATGATCAAATATAAAATAAAACTAAACACTTTAATCTTAGATAATACACGTGAAGCAACAATAGATTTCCAGTGGGTGATAGGAATTTACTTAGTAAGAAACTCATTAAAAAAAATTGTTAGTCCTATCCAGGCTGGAAACAGGGGGATAAACTATTATTACTTTTATATTTTTATAAACATTATTGCTCTTGCTAACTACCCCATCTAGCTAACTTCTCCCCTACGTCCTTCTCAGGCCAACTAGAGGCTCTCACATATTTGCTCATATTTATTTTAATCCTGAATTTGAGCAGTAAATTTACAAACTATCGCATAGCACCAGCCAAACTCCAATACTGTGACCAATGTGTCCATACATTGAGCAAGGTTTTGTGCATATCACTTTAATTGGCTTTAATAGTTATTTTAGCAGATTTTCCTTGAGGGAAATTAGCTAATGAGGTAATTCTCATTACACAATTTTCAAAAACTTTCCTGAAACTTCTATTGACTCTACCCAGAAAATGACAAAAAAAGTCCATCATGGAGGGGCTGCGTTAGCTTAGCAGATTTCCCATGTGCGTCAAGTATTTGGATTTATCTCAAAACACAAAAGTTCAATGATAACAATATTTGGTATTTAGGCTTCAAATAAAGTGCTTCAAAACGTAATAGCATATTGTTAAAATGAGATGAGTAGGAGTGGGGCTTTACCCAAGACGGAAAACTAAAAAATGCAAATGTCTCGGTTAATAATCAAGATTATGTAAAAGTGTACATAACAACATTTACAGAAAACTACATTTGCAATCAGATTGATTCGGTACAACTTTTCGATCCGACGCAAAATAACGGAAATATTAAGAATTTCGAAATTCTTCCCTTCCATTAACACATTCGCTGCGGTTGTCATTTTTTGATAATACCTCGAAATCGGGTGCATTATTTGTTTGAAATTTTTTAATATAAACATACATTTAATCATATTTGATGATTTTAATAGAAATGCGACAAAAAAAATTAACTGGAAATGCATTTCCGGAAGTGTCCTTCCAGAGGGACAACCCGTAAGCGAGGAATTCCACCCGCCTTGCGGTTTAGTATCAGTAGAAGCCTTTAGTCGTTTTATGCTAAACCCACTACTCATTATACCTAATGTTTATTTATTTTAAAGAAAACTCAATTATTTTTATTAGAATAGCAAATAACAATTACTAATCATTTACAATAACTAATTATCGATTCAAATATTTTTTTCTTGGACATTTTTAATTATTTTAACAGCGTATTTTTGTTCGCCATTTACAAATATAAGATCAATTATCCCAACATTTTTGCAGGATTATTTGCGTGGAAAAAGCAAATTAATTTATTAGAATGACAGCTCAAGTGAAAATAACTTTTACCTTTGGTTGAACTTACTTATACATACATTCTACACTGATAAAGTTCCTGAAAGTTAATTTCTTATCGTTAACTGTAGTTTTTTTTCCAACAAAAATCATAAAAAATAAATAAATCACAGTTGTTATTATTAACTTACGAATAAAAAATGTCTATAAAATCTAAATTTCACATCTAGGAACATTATATTTTAGTTTAGGCTTATTATTCAGCAAAAATGTGTTTTTCACCCTTCCAGGTATAAGACTTTTTTCCTCTTTACTTTTCAAAACTAATTGAATGAGGTCATGAATCACCTTTTGCAGTTATCATTTAGTTTTTTAATTTAGTTAATAGAATTCAAATATAATATCATGAAATAAATAGAAATTATATAATAAATTTTACTTAGTTAGAATCAATGTTTAGAGAACAAAGTTTAAAAATCGATAAAAAATCTTTAAGTTGGCCGATTTGAAAACGGTAAAAACCATTGGAAAGCCCAAACAATACTGAAGGCAACTGTCTTTACCGGGAGTTGAAAGAGTGAATCCCCTCCATTTAAGAGCCTTTTGAGTCTAATGGAAAAAGTCCGTCACCCAGGGGCTGCATAAACTAAGCAGATTTCCCATGTGACGTTTTACAATACAGAAATCTGCATACTGGTAACACAATACCACCGTGATTAAATACAAACGGTAATGAGAAATCTTTCAGTTAATTAAAATAAATTCCCAACTGAAACGGCTTCTGAATTGTAAGAATAATTTATATTTTAATTACTCAAATTTTAGTAGTCCAAGAACTAAAGGAGGGGGGGGGCGGACGAACAGAAAATATTTGCATAAATCTCACAAAGTAAGGAAGGAACGACAGGTAAGGTTAGAAGAAGCTTCCACCTGAGCCGAGTACTGGCGGAAATGGCCGAACTATACCCGACCACAGACTTCATAAAAATGCAAATATCTCGGTTAATATTCAAGATAGTGAATAAATGTATATAACAATATTTATAGTAAATTTAATTTGCAATAAGATTGATTCTGTACAATTTTTCGATCCGACGTATAGTAACGGAGATATTTCGAATTTTCAAAAATCCTCCCCTCTAAACCCCCCCCCCTCCCACTGGTCCGATTTCAGCCGTTAACGAACTTGATCTTTCTTTTTACATAAAACGACTAAATATCGAGTTTGGTACCGATTAAACAAAAATTGCGACCGCTAGAGCGGTAACAGACAAATATATATATATATATATATATATATATATATATATACAGTTTTGAACGGACCTCATTTTTGTCATCTCCTGGGTAGGATCGATGGACATTTGAAGAAATATTTCGAAAATCCCGTCATGAGTACAACCTCAATAGCTGATTTCCCTTAAGGGAAATCTGCTAAAAGTAAGAGGGGTGTCCTTCTGTGTGAAGGGACAACCGTAAGCGGGTAGGATCACAGGTGTCCTTTCCGCAGCCAAAGTGTTAAAGTGGTTTATTATATATCAGGGTATTGTTTATGTGTGTGAAGTGGGTATTTGCTGAAGGCTGAAAACTAAAAAAAAAAAATGCAAATATCTCGGTTGATATTCTAGATAGAGAATAAATATATATAAAACAATATTTATAGTATCAAATAAAAACTGCGACTACTAGAGCGGTAACAGAGAAACATATGTATATAATTTCTAACAGACCTCATTTTCGTCATCTCCTAGGTAGAATCGAGGGACATTTGAAGAAAAACTTTGAAAATTATGTCATAAGTACGACCTTAATAGCTTTCCCTTAAGAGATACCTGCTAAAATCTATGAATTGTCAGATTGTTTAGCAATCTGATGTTTTCAAATTGGCATCATGAGTAGCTGAATAGCTGATTTCCCTTAATGGAAATCTGCTAAAATCACTACTCCGTACTGGTATCGTCTGTCAACATGATATGCCACCAGACCATAAAGCCGTACTAAAAGCCTGCCATAAATATCATATTTGTCTCCGTTAAAACAATTTACCGACCAAAAGTTATTGTGACGCTTTCATAGCAGATATTGTCTTTGGAGATTTACGACAGGGCTATCGAGTGGAATCGTAGCCCGACGACTCCCTCCTAAAGTGAGTTATGTCGGTAGTTTAAAAAGAGAGAGAGGTATTCATAAAGCTGTTGGTTGGGCCTCGTATATTTTCTATTTCCTAGTCGATTCATGGGGAAGAAATAAAGGGCCCAGTTTTGGCCCAGTTGCCAACCTCCGTTCGGGCTAATTCCTCACAATATTTATTCTAGCAGATTGACCATGTCGGCGACACGCCGTTTTCAGAGGACATTTTCACTCTAGATATAGTCATCAAGTTCCATTTGAGTAATTGAAGGGAAATCCGCTGTTTAGTTCTCATTTATAAACCTTTCTACCTAGTAACCTCATTTTAGCAGATTTCCCTTAAGGGACTACAAAACGAATTCCTCAAATGTCCATCGATCCTACCCAGGAGGTGACTAAAAGAGGTCCGTTCAAAATTATAAATATATATATATATATATATATATATATATATTTATATATATATATATACATATACTTGTCAGCTAACGCTCTCACGGTCGCACTTTTTAGCAGATTTCCCTTAAGGGAAATCAGCTATTGAGGTCGTACTCATGACGCGAGTTTCGAAAAATTTCTTCAAATGTCCATCGATCCTACCCAGGAGATGACGAAAATGAGGTCCGTTCAAAATTTTATATATATATCTATATATATATATATATATATATATATATATAATATATATATATATATATATATATATATATATATATATATATTTGTCTGTTAACGCTCTAGCGGTCGCAATTTTTGTTTGATCGTTACCAAACTCGGAATTTAATCGTTTTATGTAAAAAGAAAGATCAAGTTCGTTAATGGCTGAAATCGGTCCAGTGGGAGGGGGGGTTTAGAGGCGGGATTTTCGGAAAATTCGAAATATCTCCGTTATTATGCGTCGGATCGAAAACTTGTATAGAATCAATCTTATTGCAAATTAAATTTACTATAAATATTGTTCTATGCATTTATTCCCTATCTTAAATATTAACCGAGATATTTGCATTTTTATTAAATTAGGGCCGATACCGGATTTTTGAATTTCCCGCCAAAACCTAGTTCGGCCCTTTGCCGTAACTGTTGGGCTCTTGTATGGAGATTTCTCTATTGTATTACTTCACTGGGAAATCTGCTTAGTTTACGCAGCCCCTGCGTGACGGACTTTATTTGTTGGATCGTTACCGAACTCGATATATAATCGTTTTATGTAAAAAGGAAGATCAAGTTCGTTATGGCAGAAATCGGACCAGTGGGAGGGTGTAGAGGTGGGAATTTCGAAAATTCTACATTACTTTGTGGGATACATGTAAATACTTTATGTGAGATGATTAGTATCAATTAAGATTTTAGTTCTTTACACGAAAATATTTATTTGATCTCGATATTTAACCATTTCAGTCAAGGTTAAAGATTATATTTATTATTGACTTAAATCGGAATGGTGGGGTTTAGAGTGGAGGGGGTTCGAAAATTCGAAATATCTCTGTTCTGTCGTCATTTGAATTTGAATTTCCCGCGCTCGCTGAGTTCACAAACCCGCCACACAAATGCAGATCACCCAGGCTGTGGCCTACAGCGGAAACTATTTTGCAGCTCAAGAAGGCATCGCCTAGTTACAAAGATACGGTCAGTTGGTCTTTGACGCTCTCAGAGGTCGTTTCTACGGCCAGTGGGGCTTTGCCCCCTCCGGGGTCGTTTCTCCGCTACAGTAAAGTGTGTACACCGCTTCATAGATAACCGCTCAGTTGGCCTCTCCAGGGACGGTTCTACCGCCACAGTTATAGTCAATCTTTCATCTCCCGCAAAGCTACCATCATATACGGATCACCGCAACCAACTAGAAGACAGAATCTTATAGGGAACACAGAAAATAATAACGGAAGACTCCACTTCAAGGAAAGTATATGTTTCCCGCAGGTACCTACTTCTAATAATGCTAGCATTATTTAATGAGTACTCACACAATATAGGACCGATCGATCATTCTATTGTATATATATTATTGGCTTGCCGCTAAATTATTTTATAAAGTTAAGTTTCCTTTTGTTTCTTGTTCAACCTCTATATCTATAAAGTGTATTATATGTTGCTTAATCAATTCAATATACTTGATTCTTTGGAGAACTCAAATAGTGACTTGTATTATTTCCCCTCATCTTTCCATAAAACAGTAAATATTTCAGTCTAATGCTCTCTTATTCTTACCTTTAAAAAGCTTCCCGCCTTTACAATCTCCGTTCTTATGATTCGGACCGTAAAATGTTATAGGACCAATTTTGTTAAACTATTGATGTTATACATTTATTATTGTATACATTTTTTCGTAATTGAAGTATTAGGCGAGTTATTCCTACTTTCTAGTTTTCAGCCTTCGCTATACCCCCCCCCCCACTAACGCAAGTGGGAAATCTGCTTAGTTTACGCATTCCATGCGTGAAGTATTTTTCTAGTACTAATTCTACCTAGTAAATTACGAAAATGATGACCGTTTTAATTTATCCCTCTCCCCAATGTAGCCGCAATTTCTACTGACAGTTATCAAATTCTTTAATTAAAACATCTTTTATATATAATTAAAGATTAAGGTCTTTAATGACCAAAATAGATTCAGAATAAGAGAGAGTTTAGAACAAGAAAGAAAATGCGAATAGAAAATGTTATATAACTATCTTGTTTATTAAGTTATTTCATTCAATTATTATTTTAGCAGATTTCCCTCGAGGAATTCTGAAATTGAGAAATCAGCTATTGAGGTTGTACTCATGACGGAATTTTCTTCAAATGTCCATCGATCCTACCTAGTAGATGACGAAAATGAGGTCCGTTCAAAACTGTATATATATATATATATATATATATATATATATATATATATATATATATATATATAGATCTATCTATCTATATATTTGTCTGTTACCGCTCTAGCGGTCGCAATTTTTGTTTGATCGTTACCAAACTCGACATTTAGTCGTTTTATGTAAAAAGAAAGATCAAGTTCGTTAATGGCTGAAATCGGACCAGTGGGAGGGGGGGGTTTAGAGGGGAGGATTTTCTAAAAGTTGAATTATTTCCGTTACTATACATCGGATCGAAAAATTGTATAGAATCAATCTTATTGCAAATTTAATTTACTATAAAAATTGGTATATACATTTATTCTGTATCTTGCATATTAACCGAGAAATTTGGATTTTTATTAAATTTGGGCCGTTAACGAACGTTTCGAGATTCCCGCCAAAAAGTAGTTCGGCCCTTTGCCGTAACTGTTCGGCTTTCGTATGGAGATTTCTCTATTGTATAACTTCACGCGGGAAATCTGCTTAGTTTACGCAGCCCCAGCGTGACGGACTTTTGTACATTTTGGTCTGATTTAAATGCTCATAGAGCTATATGAATAAGTTAATTATGAGTGTTCAGAAAATGTTCACTACTACACGCGCAACTTTCAAATTAAGCTATTATATCACTAGAATTTTTGTGTCCAGTTTAAATTTCCATTCTTGTTTACATAAGGTTCTTACTAAGGTAACATCTATGTGCCACCCCAGCACTTCGGAAATCTTAGCTTACGGAGCGTTATGAATTTTAACAGATTTCCCTTAAGAGCTTTGAAAGCTCTTAAATAAAAATTTGTGAAGGATTGGACGTTTTCCCCAAGCACATTTTGTTGCATCACTATCGATTTGCTGTTTAAACTATATAGTAAATACCTACGTGCCCGATGAAACAATTACAACTGATCTTAGAAACTGTTTTTATATTTTTTTTTTACTTTCTATTTTGTATTGTAAAATAATTCCTTTAGCTAGATTTCTATCTGCATATATTAAATTGATAATATTAGATTGTTAATATCTTATAATTTATATAATATACACGTTTTAGTTTCGTGCCTTATACAAAGCCAATGTTAGTAATTACAGTTTCTAAGAATCTTACTCTTTATAAAAAAAGTACGTACAAACTCACAGGTAGGATAACTTGGGCATTCCTCGGAAGATCCCGTCGTGTAAATTTCCAATTTCATTGTGAGATAAATCCCTAAAACATTAATTATGTCATTAAATTGTTGTTTTGGAAAGTTAATTAATTTTTTTTCTAATCTACAGGGTCATCTAGGAATGCATTGTTAAAATTCATTCTTATATAGAAGCAATTTCAATATTATCTTATATTTTCTTTCTCAATCATTGGTTATGTTCTGTAGGGATATAAGAAAATTTGTCAATTAAAGACGAAATTGTTTTCATTATTATCTTAAGAATGTTTTCACCCATTAGAATAATAAAAGCTTGGGTGGCTGATGACACAATCCACGTGACTGAGATTTATTAAAAATGAATAGTTGTAACAATTTTTAAAACTAATTGTGGTATAAGTTCAGAAAATAATATGTTACAATATGGAGTAATAATATGAATTTACTATAATAATATAAAAGGCATACATATAATAAGGAAAAAAGAAGTGTAATATACATAACCAAAATAATTATGAAAATTAAAAATAATTATCGGTCATTTATGTAGTTATTTATGATTCGAGTGAATCTGTTGTAATAGTCAGCGATAAGTGGCAAACAGCTGGTGTTCAAAGCCAGTTCCTTCATATAGTCTATTGTAATAGTTTGCGATAAGTGGCAAACAGCTGGTGTCCAGAACCAGTTCCTTCATATAGTCTATTGTAATAGTCAGCGATAAGTGGCAAACAGCTGGTGTCCAAAGCCAGTTCCTTCATATAGTCTATTGCAATAGTTAGCGATAAGTGGCAAACAGCTGGTGTCCAAAGCCAGTTCCTTCATATAGTCTATTGTAATAGAATCAGTGATAAGTGGCAAACAGCTGGTGTCCAAAGCCAGTTCCTTCATATAGTCTATTGTAATAGAATCAGTGATAAGTGGCAAACAGCTGGTGTCCAAAGCCAGTTCCTTCATATAGTCTATTGTAATAGAGTCAGCAATAAGTGGTAAACAGCTGGTGTCCAAGCCCAGTTCCGTGTTGCCAATGTTGTTTTCGGAAGGTCTTTCGATATTTTGCCTCAAAGTAGTCGATGCACCCTTCATATATTGCTTTCTTTTCTGCACCGACTTTCATTACTTCTTCACTTCTCATTGGGGTATATTATGAAAGCTTGTGAGTTGTT
The DNA here is from genome assembly GCA_019009955.1 of Riptortus pedestris. Taxonomy (NCBI): domain Eukaryota; kingdom Metazoa; phylum Arthropoda; class Insecta; order Hemiptera; family Alydidae; genus Riptortus; species Riptortus pedestris. The sequence continues at coordinate 28,613,876 of CM032232.1, forward strand.
AGGTTGGAAAGCAAATGTATCTGCAAACCTCTGAGAGCCGTCATTGCAGATGTCAAAGAAGTCTTTAAAATATTTGTAGCCATTTTCTGAAAGGAGATCCATACAAATAATTAATTACTAATTGATCAAATGATTGAATAGACTTACAGGCTCATTAAAGTTCTAAGACCAGTGAAAGCGTCTTTTTGTATAATCTTTATATTTTGGTTGCTCAGATCTCTAAAACGAAATTGAACAATTATTTCAATTTTTTAAAATAGAGTATATACCACTAAACATAAATACGATTTTCCTTACAAAGTTGTCAAAGAAGAAAGACCTATAAATGCCATTGAATTAATTGTTTTTATACCATTTCCTTGTAGATGTCTGCATAAAAAAGAGAAAAAAGGACAGGTTAGTGGACATTTTGTGTTAAATTCTATTCTGTCATATAAACTATAATGAAGATTAAAGATTCTTGCATTTTTGAATTTGTACTTTATCAACCAAGCACGGATTCACGTTATGCACAAAATGAAAATTTTTCTCCCCACCTCCCCAAAAGTCAACTCATTGTAGAGAGTAAAACTCATTATCTATATTTAAGTTGGCTACACAAAATTCAAAAACGCATTTTGGTACAATAGTCCTTTGCTTAGTTGGTAGAGTACTAGCCTCGGTAGGTAGATTCGAGCTCAGGTGGCTAAAAAGCAACTTTTTTTAGTGTGAACAATCTTAAAAATGGCAATATTTACTATGCACTTTCCACTCATTAGGTTAATAAAAATAAGACTTGAAACAGATTATATGTACAATAAACTTACAATCCGTTGACACTTCCAAGTCCAAAGAATACATTAGTGTCCAATGTATCTATCTCGTTGTTCTGAAGATTAAGAACTGTTAATCTCCAGAGATTACTAAACATTTTAGGTATCAGCGCTTTAATACTGTTATTACTCAGATCCCTAAAAGCAAAAAAAAATCAATATTAATATTGTTGAAGTATTAAAACAGATAATAGGTAGTGCTGAATAACGCAGGAATATACCCGAGGAGAGTGTCAGTAGGCCTCCAATTATTCTAGAAGTGATGTAGTTACAATTTCATTGGACCTTAAGCATTTGACTATGCATGGTGGCCAGCCATTTTTAGGGCAGCTGAGACTTTCTGATAGTCCTCGAAATTTATATTTACTGGCTACCAGTTTCTTTTTGGGAAAGAAAGTGTTCTCAGAGATCGAAAAATCAGGGGAACCAAGAAACTTGGAAAAAGCTGTCCGGAGAGTTGTAAGTCGAGTCCAATGTTCAGGGGTTATAATATATAACTCAATGCTGAGAATAAACTTGGTGGAGAATATTGAGGCTGTTTCTTTTGCAGATGATTTTATAGTACCCGACTGAGACAAAACGAGAGATGAACTTGAGCTAAAGGTCAACTTAGATATATGTAGGATCTTAAATTGGCCTGATGAACTAAAAATCAAATTTAATCCTGAAAATTATTCGCCGTATATGTATTTTAGCAGAAGAAGAGTGGAAAAAGATCTGGAAATAAAGATCCAGGAAAAGCCTGTCCCTGAAGTAAAACAGCTAAAATGTTTAGGAGTTGTATTGGACAACACGGAGCTGGAATTTCCATATCAAGACCGTTGCTGGTTGAATATAGCGGATTGAAGGAAAGTGACAAAGATTGAAAAAGTTCAGTGGGTATTGTACACTTAAGTCCTGATAGTATTATAGAACGGTGCAATCCTCCCCATGATTAAATACTCTTGCCAAGTGTGGGCTGAGGGAGTAGCAAAGAAAATCAATCGAATCAAGTTAAGAAGAGTGCAACGCCTGATTGCTCTTAGAATAAGTAAATCTTACAGGACGGTATCATATGAGGCCGCTTGTGTCTTGCCAATGTGATTCCGATACATCCAGACATAGAGGACACATCCAATATATAGGTATATATAGGTACACTAGGTAGTGAAGTGTGGTAGGCTGGTTTACAGGAATGTGAATTCCCAGTTGTCATTGGACCTGCCTTCAAGAAACAAAGAATGGAGTCACCCGAGCAACATGGCAATAATAAAGGAAGTGAAGGAGTAGATAATTGTAACACCGTCATCTATACTGACGGTAGTAAATACGACTCAAATGCTGCGCATTTATCGTTTTCCAGAATAAGGAGAAAATTGCAGTCCAGAAAATATAGTTTAAATTCTGAAAATTCCAAAGCAGAAGCTCTTACTATACAAAAAGCTTTAGAATTGGTTCAAGAAAATACTCAAGACTTTTTGGGGGAAGGTGACGGTGTCTACTGATAGCCAAATTACACTCGAACGTATTAGAAGCAATTGCCACTCAGGAATAATTGAATCCATTATGAGAATATTGCATGGAATCAATAATGTTGAGGTAATATTCTGTTAAGTAAAAGGTCATGTCGGATTTGGGAAAAACGGAGAAGCAGATGGGTTGGCTAAGAAAGCTAGCGAAAAGTATAATTTAGCGCGGGAACAGCTGAAAATTCCAATGTCAAGTCTTCAGGAAGACGCCAAGAACGAAATGTTAGAAAGATGGCAGGGCGAATGCGTCATTAACAAGAAAGTTTATTCCCATCATCGAGATAGGACAGAAGATGGGCCTGTAATATAACTTCAAGGTGACACAATTACACGGAAAGACGCGCAGCTACCTTCGCAGATTACACATTTTGGATGACGATGATAATGCCTAATCACAGACAGTGGAACACCTGGTCTCTTCTGGAGGAGATCAGGGCCCCCATCATCCGAAAAGCTATAGGTCTAAAAATGAGCTGGTCTCTTGAATTGCATCAACTCACTCATCAAGAAGTGTTGAATAAATTATTTTATTTTGTGAAAGCATTAATTTTGATGTATCATAAAAAAAAAAACTCTTTATAGCGTCATTTATCTTATGTTTTTATGCAATTGTATATTGAGAAGAGAATATTTTATTTTTTATTTATTTATACAGGAGAACCCGCATCTTGGCAATTTGGCTCAAAGTTTCACAATGTACGTAAAATGAAAACAAAATTATAGAAAAAAAACAAAAACTGAAACACAAATAAAAAAGTAAATAAAACAAATAATCATTAAATACTAGTAATAGACAATTAATAAACATTAGACAATTATTATTATTATTTATTAACGTCCACTTTTTGCAACTCAGGCTAATCGGGACGGGTTATCTACAGGTTACCACCCTTTTCTAGCCAGGGTGGGATTTTAGGACGTTATTTAATGAATTTCGTCACTAAATAATTTCCTTTGCCCAGGCAAGAATCGAACTCGCCACTCTAGGTTTACCATGTGAGATAAAGATCAACGCTTTAACTCGCATGGCTAACCTGAGCATATATAGACAATTATTAAACACTAGACTAGTAATAAAGACAACAATTTAAAATGGTTTTAATAAAAGAAATTATGTTAATCCTATATACTACATGTAGATTCCTATATAGTACATTATTATTATTATTTTTTTTAATTTATTTAGTTTTGTGTCCCACAGCGATGGTGATTGGCATTATTAGGATGATGGTGTAGCAGCTGGGCCGCGTTGCCCCTGGTTATCACTTAACCTAACGCTTATAACAAAAGTTTAGACAGTCAGTTGCTTGTGTACTGCATGAGGAGACCGCTGTTTGTATTATTCTAAAGTTGTATTATTATTTTTCTCTTAACATTTATGAAAATACAATAACCTATTATTTGGAGTCAAGATTTTACTTCTTTAGAGGGAACACCTTCTGAACATTAAAATAACACTCCCTATAAAACTGGTGACCCCGACGCGATTCTGACTGCTAACCGAGATGCAGAATAAGGAGGAAGACCACAGAGGTGAGGTTAACCCATTAGCTGAACCATCGCCTAGGGCAGATGGCACAAGCGAGCAGCCCGAAATAGCAACTACTTTCAGCGGCGCACATGCTCGACTTCCGACCTTTATAAAAGCAAATCCAATATTATGGTTCCTTCAGGTCGAGGCAGTTTTTTATAAGTCACGTGTCGTCTCCCAAAACATGAAATACCAAGCGGTAATAGCCAATTTAGACTTTGAGGTACTGACACAAATAGCTGACATGCTGACGGAACCTGATAGAGATACACCCTATGATAAAAGAGAAAAATAATAATACAACTTTAGAATAATACAAACAACGGTCTCCTCATGCAGTACACAAGCAACTGACTGTCTAAACTTTTGTTATAAGCGTTAGGCTAAGTGGTAACCAGGGGCAACGCGGCCCATCTGCTACAAGACCAAATGGTGTAGCAATGGCGGTTTTTTTCTATATCTTCTTCCGGGGCTCAGGTTAGCTATGCGAGTTAAAGCGTTGACCTTTATCTCACATGGTAAACCTAGAGTGGCGAGTTCGATTCTCGCCTGGGCAAAGGAAATTATTTAGTGACGAAATTCATTAAATAACGTCCTAAAATCCCACCCTGGCTAGAAATGGGTGGTAACCTGTAGATAACCCGTCCCGATTAGCCTAAGTTGCAAAAAGTGGACGTTAATAAATAAATTTTAAAAAAAATATATATATATATCTTCTTCCGCTATATGATGGTAAGCTCTGACTAAGTCCATTGTCGAGAAAAAATTTTCTCCATCCAACCTGGTATTAAAATCCATCAAATTCGGGACGCCGTATTGGTCCGGGACAGTTTGGGAGTTACTACATGGAGAGGGGACGACCACGGGCTCTTGGACGGTTGACATATTCTTTCTGCCAGCAAGCGTTCAATTTCCTCCTTTACTAACCGATATTTTTCCGCAGGGAGTCTTCGGACCTTGCTAGTGCTCGGGTTGCCTGTGGTTTTAATATAGTGCTCCACTACAGTCCTAGTTGGTCCTTTAATTGGAGATGGTCTCGTCAGGTCTGGGAATTCCTTTAAAATGTGTGCATAGGGACATTCTCCTGGAATAGTAGAGATAGAAATGGGTGGTGTTTTTGAGAGTTGGCCTAGTGTGGAGAGACCTGTCTTCTGGTCGATAAGTCTTTTCTGTCGAAGATCGACTACAAGCTGATGGTGGAATAAAAAGTCGGCACCTATTATGGGCTTTCCACATCCGCGATGACGAACTGCCATGGGTAGTGTCTTCGAAGTCCGAAGTCTACAATAAGGTTTACTTCACCGTATGTCTTGATCGGGGAGTTATTGGCAGCTACGAGGGTATAATCTGTGGCTTTTCGTTTAGGATAATTAGAAACAGGTATTAGAGAAATAGCTGCGCCTGTATCAACTAGGAAGTGAAGTCTTGACCGCTTATCGTACACAACAGGTGGCTGAGTGACTGGGTATTGACGGTTGCCGCTTCTTCCGTCACCCTTTCTAGTTTAAATGGTTCTGATTTCAGCTGCAGGGTGTGGTGCATTTCCTAGCTTTATACTGGAAGCGATTGTGGTAATAACAGATATCTTTCCGTGCGTGGACGGGGACACCATCTTCCGCCTTCATTTTCTCTTTCACGGCTTTTAGAACGAGCCCTGATTCGAAACTCAGCGACTTCTGCTCGTGACGTTCTGTGAGAGCGGTGGATGCGTTGACAGTGGAAACTACTGTTGAAGCTACTGCACTGGATGAGGGAGGTGCTGCTGCAAACCTCTCAGGTGGAGCATCAATCTCTGCGATTTTATCGGCTGTGGCAGCTAATTTTTCTAAGTCATCTTGACCGGTAGCTATAAGAACTGCCTGCATCCTTGATGGCAAATTCCTCAGCCACAATGTCCTTACAACGTCTCTGCCGACGATTTGACCTGCTTGTTGGAGCATTCGATGAAGTAATTGGGATGGCTGTTGATTTCCTAATTGTGTGTCTTCCAGAAGTTTCTTTATTCTGCGGGTTTCCGAGTCCCCATAGATTTGGATTAGTCTCTCTTTTAATTTATCATTGGGTGCATCTCTATCAGGTTCCGTCAGTATAACAAAAGTTTAGACAGTCAGTTGCTTGTGTACTGCATGAGGAGACCGCTGTTTGTATTATTCTAAAGTTGTATTATTATTTTTCTCTTTTAACATTTATGAAAATACAATAACCTACCATTTGGAGTCAAGATTTTACTTATTTATAGAGAACACCTTCTGAACATTAAAATAACACTCCCTATAATATATTTACTCCTTCGTGTGCTTATCTTTTTTGTACTTTTATATTATGGAAAATATTTCTTTAATATCTGATTCTTTCTCATATCCGAGCTTTGTACAAAGAATATAATAAAAGTTAGCCCTTTTAAATCGTTTTAGGTATGCTGTAGACTTATTCAATTTTCTATTATATGCTTTGTAAATGCTGATGTGTTTTAGATATGTTAGTATTTGTGGAATATATTGGCTGCTGTCAGTTAATAGTTCTGTCATATCGTGGGGTATGTGAAGAGAATGAATGAGAAAAGAATATCTGTTAATACAATAGTTATGTAACAAATGTAATATACTTTACGTGATACAAGCGTTAATAAAAAAGAAGAAAAACGTACACTACCTAGTTCTTCTAGGTTCAGCCTTGAGGTTATAGTTTGCCGAATAGTACTCCTCCTTTGGGTGGGATTAACATTTGAACGAAAAACCAAAGAAATCCTTCAATTATAACACCTTCATTGAAATCTATTTGATACTACAAACAAATGGTCACTCTGGGCCGGCGAAAACTAAGCAGATTTCCCTCGTACTAATATGGCACACTAGTGAATTCATCTCACCATCAATAGTATCAGTTGATCAATTAATTAAACATTTTCGAATCAAGAACGTAAAATCTTAATCGATGGCGACATTACGCAAATAATTTGTATGTATCTCTCATAATAAAGGTCTCTTGAAAACAATATTTTGTATTTATCTTTAGAATAAAGTGGTTAATGATATATAGGAGGTAGCAAAGTGGGTAGCTATGTACCAAGCAGTCAGGTGGTTGCCGTACAAGATAGGAGAGCCTATCTTCACAATAGGACAGCAGGACCTTAGAGAAACACTCCACCATATTGAAGAAACCATCTGGGACAGTTGGCAGAGTCGCTGGACCAACTCCAGCAAAGGTACGATGACTTACAAATTTTTCCCAGATGTCAGGACCAGAACCAAGCTGACATGGTACGTCCTAGATTTCTTCTCCAGCCAACTTATCAGTGGTCACGGGGACTTCAATAACAAACTTCATTTCTTCAAACGAAAGGAATCCCCATTGTGCTCCTGTGGCGAGTTGGATACGGCTGATCACGTGATCCTCCAATGTCCGCGTTTCAACGCCAAGCGTATTCTGCTAATGAGTGCTTTCTCATATGTGAACTGGCCTCCTGAGAGCTACCATGTTTGTAACGACGCTGATAGATTTTCAGCCTTCAGGACCTTTGCCCAAGAGGTGTTGAAAGACTAGTAAAATTGAATTTATTTGTAAATTATATGTATAGTTTTATGTGAGTTTAGGTTAGTATTTAGGCTTTAGGTATGTAGGCTAGTTAGTTAGGCTCTTGCTGCCACTTCTCTGAACAGAGGCAAAGGAGTCGCAGCTGCGGGTTCCCCTAGGACTTTTCAGACTTAAACTAAATCTCCCAAATGTTGCACTTTACGCTTAGCCGTGCTCGGTGAGTTAGGCTAAGTTACCTGGCCCAATTTATCTATTCAAAATTTTATATTTCTTATTAAATGGAGACCGCTGGCTGGTATAGGGAAACCCAAAGGTACAGCGGGGGCAGAGGTGGGGAAAAAAAAGGTTCATGATATAGCTATATAGCTATTCTTACATGGGTAGCAATGTTGGTTAACTGAAGGCAGAAAATGAAAAAGTGCAAATATCTCGTTTAATATTCAGGATACAGAGTAAATGTATAGAACATTTATATGTTATATTTAATTTGCAGTAACTTTGATTATGTACTATTTTTCAATCCGACTCATAATAACGGACATATTTTGAATTTTCGAAATTCCCCCCTCCCATTGGTCTGATTTCAGCTATTAAGCAACTTCTCTTTTAGTTTTGAAACACTTATACATCGAGTATGGTAACGGCCAAACAAAAATTATCTATCTACCTAAATATCCATATAAAATTTTGAACGGACCTCATTTTCGTCAGGTAGGATCCTGTAGGTAGGATCGATTGAAATTTTTATTGAAATTTAAAGATATCATGTATAAAGTATGATAAATTAATTATTCTTACAAGTATAACAGACGATCCAGTGGTCTGAAGGTTTCATTGGAAAGAGTTTCGTTGAGTTTGTTACTCCCCAAATAGCTGAAAAAGAAAATAGAATTATACTTAAAATTACATTTTTATATGTATCGTTTTCCATTTTATTAGATGAATTTTTTTATGGTGGCAACGTTATGTATCATAATGGAATTAGTCAGTGGTTATTTTTATATCTATTGTGACTGGAGCCCCCTCAGGCTATTACTGAATAAAGGGGAAATAATTAAATTTTAATTAGCAGTACATGTAATGTTTTATTAATATATAAGTAATATTTACCTTTTCTTTATTAGATAAACCCAAGATGCTACTTAATTTAGTAATAATTATTTTTTATTATGTTTTTTGGGGGTTTAACGAGGAATATTTGTAAAGGTTGAACGTTAGGCAAACAATAAGTCTTTAAATATTAATTAGGGTTTCATGTTAGCTATCCGCATTAAAAAATTGAATCGTGGGTTCGATCCCTCGTAAATAATAAGAATTTACTTATTGCAATGAAATGACTAAATGCATTAAAATCCTTGGTCTACTGGCTTGAAAAGCCTAGATCCTGTATATAACTTGTCCCTATAAACCATTAAATTAGCAATTCTACCATTAGTTTAACAGGAGCAACTTTTTAAAATAAAATAATATTAATTTGGGGCTCAGGTTAGCCATGTGAGTAAAAGCGATGGCCTTGATCTCACTTGGCTAACGAAGGGTGGCGAGTTCGATTCCCGCTTGGGAAATAAGAGTTAGTGACGAACTCATTAAATAAAATCCGTAGCCCCACCCAGGCTAAAAAGGGGTGGTAACTTGTAGATTGCCCGTCTCAATTAGCACAGTAGAAAAAAGTGGATGTTAATAAATAATAAAAAAAAATATGAATTTAATGGAGTTCGTTGAAATTAAAAATTCATTTGCCAAGGAGAAAATTATATTCCTGTATGAAGTGCATACTTACAACCAAGTTATTTCTTTTTCTGCATCAGTTGGTACGATATCAATCCCTAGTCCAGTACAGTTAATGTGGACGTCTTTGCACTCACATTTTTCAGCAATGTTGGAACAACTAAAAGCTAAAGAAATAAATGCATTATGCTTACGAATCAAACACATATTACACGTACACAATTATGTGAAATAAAACATGAATTTGTTCTACAAAAAAAGTATAACAGATAATCATTAAACCAGATACAAGAGTATGCTTCAAACAAATATTTCCAGAAAAGCGTATCATTTTCAGAAGTAAAACTCTTTAACGCTCTTTCCGAATGTATTAAATCTATTAAAAAAAGTCCATCACGCAGGGGCTGCGTAAACTAAGCAGATTTCCCGTGTGAAGTTTTATAATAGAGAAATTTCAGAATAGAGAGTCAAACAGTTACGGGAAGGGCCCGAACTAGCTCTTGACGGAAACTCACGACTAGACCCGAAGTTAGCCGATCTTATCTCAGCAGCTGAAAACAGAAAAATGCAAATATCTCGGTTAATATTCAAGATTAAGAATAAATGTATATAACATTATTTATAGTAAATTTAATTTTCAATAAGATTGATTCTATATAATTTTTCGATCCGACGTATAGTAACGGAGATATTTTGAATTTTCAAAAATCCTCCCCTCTAAACTCCCCCTCCCACTGGTTCGATTTCAGCCGTTAACGAACTTAATCTTTATTTTTGTATAAAATGTTTAAATATCGAGTTTGGTAACGATCAAACGACAATTCCGACCACTAGAGCGTTAACAGACAAATATATATATAATTTTGAACGGACCTCATTTTAATCACCTCCTGGGTAGGATCGATGGACATTTGAAGAAATTTTTCGAAACTCGCGTCATGAGTACGACCTCAATAGCTGATTTCTCTTAAGGGAAATCTGCTAAAAATATTGTTTGTTTAAGCATAAATTAAAGAACTTCATGTATGTCCGATATTTTACGGGTATACACTAGACGAATACATTCAAAAATGTTCAATTATTAAACAAAATATTTATCATAAATATAGGTCTAAAATAATTTGTGCTCTCTTTAAGGAGGGAAAAGTTTCTCATCATTTATAAAGTTTGTCATGGTTTAATAACTTTGCATGTAAGTAAAGGAAAAAAATGTAAGTTATATATTTAGAGTGGTATTAAGATTGTTAACGAAACTGATTTATTGTATATAATTATTTAAATTGATGAATTTTAGACTATGTATTCTTAGATTTTGAACTAATTTTTTAACGAATGCATTTATTTAAATGAGTTCCGCAACACTGACGATTTACTCATTATTCAAATATTAAAAAAGCGAAATGCAAAAAAAAAGAATGTATTATATAGGTATAAATGTTATTCAACAATTTTTAAAGAATTTAATTGGCGTGATATTAGAAAATTGTTTATAGATAACAATACTATTTGTCTTATTATTTATGATAACATTTCATGGAAAAAAAAACACATTTCATTTCACACACATACAGACACCACACACAAATATATATATATATATATATATATATATATATATATATATATATGAACTAAAATGACACAACGTTCGTAATATGCCCTAAAGCATTCAACAACCAAAACGCTTATAAGTTGCTAATACGATATATCACCGTAATATTATATTCTAATATAGTTATGATTTTACTTGTTAAGCAATAAAATGAATTGTAACTAATTTATAATGAACAAAAATAATTTGAAACAGCATACATGTTCCATTTTGCCGAATTTATTTGTTCTTTGCAGTTTACTGATGATAAAATATTATTCCTGCCTCTCGGTATTGATTGATTATGGTTCGAATAGGTACCTGTAACCGTACTGTTGGGCCATTAATTAGGATTTATGAACATGGAATTGGTCATGACATGATAATGGCCCATAATGGTATTGCATGTAATATAATTGGTAATTGCGTTACAACATTTACTAACTCAGCTAACATGGAGGATTCCCGGCTTTATTGGCCACCGATGCCGCTTTAAACCAAACATAAATTTGATAATTATAGGTTTGTTTCGTGAAAGGTTGTTTGGGAACAGGGTATTTCTATGATCTGTACTGAGTCATTTAAGTAGATTTTATCTAAAAAGAAAACCAACATTTATAAAAATTGGGCTGAGCATTGGCCAGGTTTTAGCAGATTTCCCTTAAGGGAAATCAGCTATTGAGGTCGTACTCATGACGGGATTTTTGAAAATTTTCTTCAAACGTCCATCGATCCTACCCAGAAGATGACGAAAATGAGGTCCGTTCAAAATTATATATATATATATATATATATATATATATATATATATATATATTTGTCTGTTAACGCTCTAGAAGTCAATTTTTGTTTGATCGTTACCAATCGCGATATTTAAACGTTTTATGCAAAAAGACAGATCAAGTTCGTTAATGGCTGAAATCGGACCAGTGGGAGGGGGGTTTAGAGGGGGATTTTCGAAAATTCGAAATATCTCCTTTACCATACGTCGGATCAAAAAATTGTATAGAACCAATCTTATTGTAAATTTACTATAAATATTGTTCTATAATTTATTCTCTATCTTGAATATTAACAGAGATATTTGCATTTTTATTAAATTTGGGCCGATAACGGATGACTGTTTCCCGCCAAAAGCTAGTTCGGCTCTCGTATGGAGATTTCTCTATTGTATAACTTCACGTGGGAAATATCCTTAGTTTACGCAGCCCCTGCGTGACGGATTTTTATTGGTTTACTATAAAATTGAATATATTCCTGGTGGATATAATTTCTATAGGATAGACATCCAAAGTTCTGATATTACAAATCACGCCCTTCATAAATATCTTAATATCACATTTGTAAAGGACCTAATTCCCTTAAGATTCAGAAAAAAGTCCGTCACGCAGGGGCTGCGTAAACTAAGCAGATTTCCCACGTGAAGTTATACAATAGAGAAATCTACATACCGGTAACAAAACACCATCTTGAATATGAGGGGGGGGGGGGTCATCAACAGAACGTATTTGCATATATCTCACAAAGTAAAAGGTTAGAAGGGAAGAACGGAGAAAGCCGAACGGTTACGGAAACGGCCGAAATAATCCGGAAACTTCCGGCAATAGAAGCACACACACTTAATAAAAATGCAAATATCTCGGTTAATATTTAAGATAGAGAATAAATGTGTATAACATTATTTATAGTAAATTTAATTTGCAATAAGATTGGTTCTATACAATTTTTTGATCCATCCGACGTACAGTAACGGAGATATTTCGAATTTTCAAAAATCCCCCCTCTAAACCCCCCCCCCCCCCACCGGTCCGATTTCAGTCGTTAAGGAACTTGATCTTTCTTTTTATATATAACGATTAAATACTGAGTTTGGTGACGATTAAACAAAAAACTGCGACCGCTAGAGTGTTAACAGACAAATATATATAAATATGTCTATATATATATATATATATATATATATATATATATATATAATTTTGAACGGACCTCATTTTCGTCATCTCCTGGGTAGGATCGATGGACATTTGAAGAAAAATTTCGCGTCATGAGTACGACCTCAATAGCTGATTTCCCTTAAGGAAAATCTGCTAAAAATTCCACAGCAGGCTATCTAATCATCCTAATCCAGAAGTTCTACTCATCCATATTCCCTTCCACGGCGCCTCAAGAGACAGTGGCCCAGAGATCTATAGAAGGGTAAAGTGAAGTGATAGCAGTAGCTATTTTCTTATCAAGTGCCATTCCTCCTTAGCTCTTGACTTCCTTGCCAGGCTGGGAGAGGCTGCTCCTCTCATTGTGGTGAAGGGGTGTAGCTTCTTTCGAGAGTGATGGAGGTTCATTGTATTGCACAAATCACATTACAAAATGCATTTAAATGCAGACTGTAATATTCTTAATAAAATAAAAAAAAATGATTCGTCGGTGTTGTCGAACATACTATATTGGGCGAACTGATAAGGAAAATAATGCCAGTACGTTTCATCCTGTAAGTATAAAGGAAGAAAGAGTTCTGTCGCAAAGAGGTATCGAGTTATTTGTAAGTCAGCTCAATTCTGACGTTACAGCTGTATAGATCAGTCAGAAAGCAATTCAGAAAAGGGGGCATATTGGAGAAGAGATGGCTATATTCAAGCGCAAGGGAAATTCTCTTGAAGTTTGGGGATAATCATAATACTGCTGTGAGGGAAAAACGCTTATGGTATTTGTATCATCATTCATACTTGAACAGTGTGTACGGTGAGGGTTCATTTTCAGGATTTCAAAACTAATGTCTCATTCACTTTGTGTTGATCTTTTATTCAATGTAGAGATTTCTTGAGATGGGTGGCTCAAAATTAGTGTTTTAAGTTTATTGCAAAAAAGGGTTCCTTTAGAAAGCAAGCTTACACACAAACTTTAGCGTTTTCGTAAACTGCATAATTCATTTGACGAAGCACTACTCACTTTTTTTAAGATGAGTAAATTATTCTTCACTACTAAGCACAATATGCACTGATAACTTCACTTCTTATTGCACAGTACAATAACTCACGATCACCCGAATCACTGAAGTTCACAAACACACGTCACTGCACTGATCTTCACAAAAACACTGCACTGCACTGAAATAAAAAAGCACTGCTCCCTAAAGGTGCACTGATAGTACTGCTATTCACTAGTAAGGGAACTGATTAATAACTGATTTTGGGGGGGGGGGGCTGGGCGGTTTTAGCAGATTTCCCTCAAGGGACTCATGACGAGATTTTCGAATTTTTTCTTCAAATGTCCATCGATCCTACCCAGGGGATGACGAAGTGTGTGTGTGTGTGTGTGTGTGTGTGTGTGTCTATATATATATATATATATATATATATATATATATATATATATATATATATATATTTGTCTGTCTGTTACCGCTCTAGCGGTCGCAATTTTTGTCTTATCGTAACCAAACTAGATATATAATCGTTTTATGTAAAAACAAAGATCAAGTTAACGGCTGAAATCGGAACAGGGAGAGGGGGGCTTTGAGGTGGAGAATTTCTAAAATTCTTAATATCTCCGTAATATGCGTCAGATCGAAAAATTGTATAGAACCAATCTTATTGCAAATGGTATGTACTATGAATGTTGGTATGTACATTTGTCCGTTATCTTGATTATTAACTGAGATATTTGCATTTTTTAGTTTTCAGTCTTCAGTAAACCCCCACTCCTACTCATCTCATATTAACAATATTCTATTATGTTAAGAAGCACTTTATTTGAAGCTTAATTACCAAATAATGTTCTCATTGAACTTTTAAGTTTTGAAATAAATGCAAATACGTGGCGCGTGTGTGTAATCTGCTTAGTTAACGCAGCCCCTGCGTGACGGACTTTTTATATGTGGACACCGGTCTACAAATATCCAGAGAGGCCATCGATCAGAACATTCCTGGCTCCGGTACTTCTTAAATACGTTTTTGACTCTTCGTAATTTTTCAAGTACGCAGTTTTCGCAACAAGTGCTTCTACAGATATTGGCAGCATTTCCAGCCACCTGAGTAGGAGCTGCTGGAACACCCATCATGATCTCATTTTCTTCCCAGTACGGAAGGTTAGTTCAACCAGTGTAAGAGGGGAAGGGGACTTGACATCTGTAAGAATGGCCCCTCAAGATGTAGTATATAGGCCTCGAAACATATAGGACATTTTTTAACATAGCCTGCGCGCGGATAAGAATTTTTTGATCGTGACTCGTTGCCTTTATTATGCACCTTTAGTGAACAATGCATTTAAAGCTAAGTCTCGACTTGAGACAAAATCTCGAGAGAAAGTCTCGAGATTGGTCTCAGGTTCTTGTAAATTTGAGATCTCGAGACTGGTGCTAGTGATTCGACGGAGACTTTAGTCTCGAGACCAAGACATTTGCCTGTCGACTAGAAATACATCTTGCAGTATTCTGTGTGACACCAAGACAAGAGAGTTATATTGCAGTTTGATTGTTTGTGGTTATAAGCATTTTTATTTTGCAAAATGGATTGGCGTCAGGCCATGGTTTTTTAATTGCATATAAGATTGTACAAACATGGAAAATTAAAATAAAAAGTGCTGGGTAAGAAAATGGGTCCAATTTGGGAGCCGGTTGAGTAACTCCCATTAATGAGTTACAGTTGGAGGTTGCACACCAGTTTCAAAATTTTATTCGGATGTCTGCAGTGCAATTCCAACAACTATTAGACTTAGTAAAACATCAGATTGTCAAGCAAGATACAAAATTGTATCTCATGAGTATTACAATTGATTTTTTTCGCCGTTTCTTTAAATGTGCAATAACTTTCTAATCTTGATTCCTGTATGATTTGTGTTTAATATTCCACAAAAAAATCCTTTTTCTCGTAAAAATTAATCTAATTGAAAATTTCTTCGTCTCTGCACTGCCGTGCACTTATTTTACCAAATTTAATAAACATACAAGAATAAATTTTGAAAAAAAAAACACCCTCTTTGATAGCAATCTGCTAAGCAAGTCTCAGACTGAGGTCTCATCTGTTCCAACATTGCCGGATGACTTGAGACTAGAGGCCGAGAGCAGGAATGAGCCTGTGACAAATCCTGTCTCAGAGACCCCTCTCAGACCCAAATACATTCGAGAGTCAAGCCTCGAGACTTAGTTTCATTGCGGTACATTGCCTTATGTGTTGATCAGTGCAGTGCCGTGTTTTGTGATCTTCAGTGATTCGTGTGACGGCGAATTAATCTACTGTGCAATAAGAGGTTAAGTTATCAGTAGATGTTGTGAGTAGTAGTGAAGAATAATTTAACAAGTTTGTAGTGCATTGTCTGAAAAAATGGGCAGCAGTAAAAACGTTTATTTTTTGTAAAAAACGTAAAAATATAAATAAACTCATTTATTAGTGAACGCGCTTTATTGTTTGACCTCCATTCATCACCCTCTCTATCATTGTAATTAAGTTTCACACGGAATAAGAAGGGGATGACATAAAAACGGTAGAATTAAAAATGGAAAGTGATTTCAAAAATGTGTGTCCACTAACGGCAGTTATCCTCGTCATCCCAAGTTCCTTGACAGTCTATCCTCCCATTGCATCGGAGAGACGGGTGCAAGCATGGCCCTTGGTGGCACTTGATGTGACCCTCCTCGCATACCCAGTCTTCTGCAAAATAGAAAAATGCAATGGTTACTACAACGAAACATATATACATGGTAGACATGGAGTTGGGCAAAATTGTAATTACAATTACAAGTTATAACTACATTAGTTGACATATAGTTACAATTACAGCTACTAATGTAATTAGTTATTGATAATGGGAAGCTACATGTTTCAACTAAAGTAATTGTAATTGAAATTTCACAGTTAGTACATGTTAGTAGTTGTAACTGTAATTGTACTTGTAACTACAATTACTTTGGTAGTTATTTTAAAAACTGTGTGAAACACTGACTAAAGTAGTTGAGGCTGTAAAAAATAATTACATATACTACATTATTATAGTAACTGAAAATAATTTTAATGCAAATAAATTAAAACTAACGAAAATAATATCTAAATTTCTTTTAGCAGATTTCCCTCAAGGGAAATCAGCTATTGAGGTTGTACTCATGACGCGAGTTTCGAAAAATTTCTTCAAATGTCCATCGATCCTACCCAGGAGGTGATTAAAATGAGGTCCGTTCAAAATTATATATATATTTGTCTGTTAACGCTCTAGTGGTCGGAATTGTCGTTTGATCGTTACCAAACTCTACCAAAAGGAATTTTCAACATTTTTCTTCAAATGTCCATCGATCCGACCTAGTAGATGACGAAAATGAGGTCCGTTCAAAACTGTATCTATCTATCTATCTATCTCTCTATCTATCTATCTATATATATATATATATATATATATATATATATATATATATATATATATATATAATTGTCTGTTACCCCTCTAGCGGTCGCTTTGTATAGAATCAATCTTATTGCAAATTTAATTCAGTTAATATTCAAGATTCAGAATAAATGTATATATCATTATTTATAGTACATATAATTTTCAATAAAATTTGTTCTATAGAATTTTTCGATCCGACGTATAGTAACAGAGATATTTCGAATTTGCGAAAATATCCCCTCTAAACTCCCCTTCCCACTGATCCACTTTAAGCCATTAACGAACTTGATCTTTCTTTTTACATAAAACGACTAAATATCGAGTTTGGTAACGATTAAACAAAAATTGCGAACGCTAGAGCGGTAACAGACAAATATATAATATATATATATATATGTATATATATATATATATATATATATATATATATATATAAAATTTTGAACGGATCTCATTTTCGTCATCTCCTGGGTAGGATCGATGGACATTTGAAGAAATTTTTCGAAACTCGCGTCATGAGTACGACCTCAATAGCTGATTTCCCTTAAGGGAAATCTGCTAAAACAACGTCCAATTCTTCACATTTATTTCAGCGCTAAGCGCTTTCGAAGACTATTTTCTCCATCTTCAGAGCTACTTGCATGCGCTCATTGGGAAAGACAGCAAGTGACATTAACACTTTATGTTCTCGCGCAGTAATGGTTTATTTATTTTTATTGTCATAAGTCGCCATACTCGCGAGGGTTACTTGTGCCTAGGTGGTCAAAGGTCCAAATTCGTGTTTTCCTTCCTTTCCTTGGGCTGTCCTTCTTTGCAAAGTGAAGGTTTATTTGCGGGTTATAAGTGTACATTATTGAATATTTAACCGTTTCATACAACACTGAAGATCAAATATGGTATTTGCTGAAATCGGACATGCAATTGAGGGGCTTTAGAGATGATGAGATTCGAAAATTCAAAGTATCTCCTTCAAAATGTGTCGCGCCATGAAATGTTATAGAACCAATCTTGTTAAACTATTGATGCTCTTCAATTCATGTTCTATACATTTTTTCGCAACTCAAGTATTAAGCGAGTCATTCGAACTTTTTTGTTTACTGCCTTCAGTAACCACCCCCCCTCCCCTTATACCCGTCGGTTTTTAAATATAAATGGGGAAAAAGTGGTGAGAATAGATAAAAAATGTGTAATACTGGCACGTGAGAAATCTGCTTAGTTTGCGCAACTCCCGCATGACAGAATTTTTAATTCTCAACTATGATTTATATTCAACTCATACTTATCTATTAGCAATTACTAAACAATTCTCTAGATCTAATCTTATCGTTACTGCATTTGTAGCTAACATTTCAAGTTTTGACAAAGGCACTTCTCGGGAAAGTGTTGTATAAAAAAATTATTTTTCTTTCTAATTTTCGTACATCATAACTAACTAACTAACATAACTAGACAATTATTAACATTAATAGGCTTATTATTATATCTAATTCGGAAGCTTTACCGAAGCTCAAAGCTCAAATCCTTTCATAATAAGCTGAAGTTTCCTGTTGGAGAAAGAAGAATGGGAAGTCATGTTAAAAGAAAAGCAACTCGCTACTTCTTGTTATATTCTATGTTTTTTTTCACCCTTTCTCGTCCACTCCATCCTCTTTCTAATCCCGGCTTGACAGGAAGTAAATGGCTACCACAGCCAGCATGTGAATAAAATGGCTCGGGGCAGAAATTGTTTTTACTTTTGAGGTTTATCTTGGGCGATTTAATCAAATAATTTACTTAAGCCTTAGTTAATTATTTTTATTCAGAAATAAATCGGATAAAGTCCAATACGCACACATTTAAATGTTTTTTAGTACTTGAAACTCAAATAAATAATGATATAGTAATAAATGCTTAAGAATCAAGAATAAATCACGTTTTAAATGTCTATTTTATGTAATGAATATATTTGATGATTAAGGCCAATTGAATGGGGAATGATATTTATATAAATCTTGTTAACAAAAATTGTTAGTCAATGAAATGTAAAATTTAATGACCAATAACACAAATAAGTAACAACAGTTCTTCCAATAGTCTAATAACGAGTCAATTTATATGTATTACGGCCGTACAAGTCTCACTTATGATTTGACGAGATCTTCTTCCTTTCGTTTTCAGAAGATTTCTCTTAATGGAAATCGGGTAGTGAGGTTGTACTCATGACACAATTTTCGAAAAATGTCCCGAAATGTCGATCGATCCTACCCAGGAGATGAGGAAAATAAAGTCCGTTCATAATTATATATATATATATATATATATATATATATATACCTTCAACGCACATCAACATTTACACTGATAGACACAATTCTTTACAATCACTTCAAAATTATACAATTCATGACCCTTTGACAGGAAAAATCAGACAGTTACTTACAAGACTTAAACAAAATAATATACATATACACTTTTGCTGGATCAAAGGGCATTCGGGAATATTGGGAAACGATCTCGCTGATTTATCTGCAAAATCAGCGTCAAAAGATACCAAAATTCCAGAATGCTACAACAAAATAACACTGAAAAACACAATTACTTACTGACACAATTAACACATGGCAACAGAAATGGAATACGACTACGAAAGGACAACATTTTAAGATATTTATTCCAGATATTAAAGAGTACTTAGGACAAAAATTAATATCAACAGACTTTTACTTGACACAATTATTAACTGGACACGGATCAACAAATTCTTATTTTAATCGTTTTGGCCTAACAGATCAACCAAACTGTTACTGCGACTTAACTACTGAACAGACATACAGACACTTGCTCTATGACTGCAGACTACTAACGGACCAAAGAGAAGACTTTAAATTCCAATTAAAATGCCGACAAGAAAATTGGCCTGTTGAGGAAAAACTATTATTTTATAAACATAATAAACCATTAAAACAGTTTGCTGAACAAATGTATGACTTCTTGAATTATTTGAAACTGAAATACAGTTAAATTAATTAATTATTCATTTATTGAATCCAAAATTTGTTTTAGTTTTTCTTTTCTTTTTTTTTGTTGTAAATAATTTTATTGTACAAATATTTTATGTTATTATAGTTAAAAAAAAATATGTTATGTATCAAGCACACGTTATGTATAATTATTGTACGGGACGTGTGGATAATAAACTCCCTTCCTGTAGGGTTACATCAGGAAGGATATAAATATATATATATATATATATATATATATATATATATATATATATATATAAAAATATATTTGTCTGTTAACGCACTTGCGGGCGCAATTTTGTTTGATTGTTTGTGTTTGATCATTTGAAATTCGATATTTATTCGGTTTATGTAAAAAGAAAGACCTTCGTTTTCAGAAATCGAACCACTGGGATGGGGTGGATTAGAGGGAGAAATACGAAAATTTGAAATGTCTCTTACTATAAGCTGGATCGAGAAATTGTACATAATCAATGTTATTGTCAATTATTTATTTACTTAATTTAAATGAGCTCAGCTACGAAGGCGATTTACTCATTATTAAAGTGTCATTAAAAAGTGAAATGCAAAAAGTCCGTCATGCAGGGGCTGCGTAAACTAAGCAGATTTCCCACGTGAAGTTTTACAATAGAGAAATCTGCCCAAAAACAAGTGTAGTAAGTAGTAAGGGATCACTAAACTTATACACGAGGGAAGAATAGTTAAGAAAACGGCCGCCAGAGCTCTCTTCGGAAAGTACCAAACAGCTCACTCCTGCCGACCAATGCAGAATACAAATGCAAATATCTCGGTTAATATTCAAGATACAGAATAAATGTATACAACAATATTTATAGTAAATTTAATTTGCAATAAGATTGATTCTATACAATTTTTCGATCCGACGCATAATAACGGAGATAATTTGAATTTTCCGAAACCCCCCCCTCTAAACCCCCCTCCCACTGGTCCGATTTCAGCCATTAACGAACTTGATCTTTCTTTTTACATAAAACGATTAAATTCCAAGTTTGGTAAAGATCAAACAAAAATTGCGACCGCTAGAGCGTTAACAGACAAATATATATATATATAATATTTTGAACGGACCTCATTTTTGTCGTTTCCTGGGTAGGATCGATGGAAATTTGATGACATTTTTCGAAATTCACGTCATGAGTACGACCTTAATAGCTGATTTCCCTTAAGAGAAATAGGCTAAAAAAAGACAAACAACAACAATAAACGGGAAAAGAGTGAACTTTGGCAAATGATTTTTGAAGCATATAAGGCGATATGAAGCAAACGATATTGTACGATATGGAAACATCAGGGTAATGAACATATATATATATATATATATATATATATATATATATATATATAAATGAAAATGTAACTATTTAAATGGGGGTGGGAAGGAAAATTAAATAAATAAAAAAAAATAAGGAAAAGGGATAACCAAAAAAAATAAATAAAATAAAAACAAAATAAATAAATAGAAAATAAATAATATTAGAGTTTATACACCCTGCTAATATAGGAAATAAGTGGAGTGGTGTGTAGAAAGTGTAGATTATAGTGTGCAATATATGTTGGTGTCTTTCAGATGTTTAATGGCTGAGTCTATGTAATCACTGTTATCGGTCAAATGTTGCTGTAAGTCATGTGGAATATCTAAATTGTCTCTTCGTCGACAGTCAGTCAATATGTGTAGTACAGTTAAAGTTTCGTTGCAGTGTCTACAAATCGGTCTGTCCTTGTTTGTCATTAAGTTTCCGTGGGTCAGCATGGAATGGCCAATGCGTAGTCTGGTCAGCACAACTTCCTCTTTTCGTGTGCTCCTGTCACTTGATGGCCATTCCTTAACCGTTTGTTCTATTGTCACTTAAATTACCTGTAAATATTATATACATATTTTCTCAATCATGAATATTAACCGGGATAATTGGCTTTTTTACTTTTCATTCTTCAGTAAACCCCCAATCCTATTCATATAATTTTAACAATAAGCCGTTACACCATGAAACACTTTATTCTAAGCTTATATACGACCTATTGTTTTAGAGAGACCTTTATTATGCGAGATACATGTAAATTCGTTGAGCGATTACATTATAAATTAATGTTTTACGAACAAACACGAAAATGTTTATTTGATGTATAGCATTCTTATATATTTAACCTTTTCAACAACACTAAAGGTCATATTTGTTATTGGCTGAAATCAGACATGGAGTAGGTGGGGGGGGGGTTAGAGGGGATTATTCAAAAATTCAATGTACATCCGTTTTTAGGAGTCGAACCTAAAATGATATATAACTAATGACCTTCAATTTGTGTACTATGTATTTTTAGCAGTGCTATGTATTTTTTGTACTCATGACGGAATTTTCGAAATTTTTCGATCGTTACCAAACTCGATATTTGGTCGTTTTATATAAAAAGTAAGATCAAGTTCGTTAACGGCTGAAATCGGACCAGTGGGAGGGGGGGTTTAGTGGGGAGGATTTTCGAAATATCTCCGTTACTATACGTCGGATCGAAAAATTGTACAGAGTCAATCTTATTGCAAATTAAATTTACTATAAATATTGATATATACATTTATTCTGTATCTTGAATATTAACTGAGATATTTGCATTTGTATTGTGTGTGTGGTCGGCAGGAGTCGGCTATGTTCGGGACTTTCCGCCGTGAGCTAGGGCAGCCGTTTTCGTCACTGATCGTCCCTCGTGAATAGGTTTAGAGATTCATTACTACTACTGTTGTTATTAGGCAGATTTCTCTATTGTAAAACTTCACGTGGGAAATCTGCTTAGTTTACGCAGCCCCTGCGTGACGGACTTTTTGTAATTCAAATATTAATCAATTTAGTTGTATTTCCTTGTTTTCAGCCCGCAATACCCCCCCCCCCCCCGAATAATCGGAGTAGAATTATTTTTTTTTGGTTTGGAAATAGAGGATATGTGATTATAAAAAATATCTCTGTTATTATGATTGGAAAAATGATATATAATTAATTTTGTTGGAAACGTAACGTTTTTAAATTGCTTTTCTATATATTTTTCTCTAATTGTAACAAAGATATTTCTACTTTCAAACCATCCACTAAGAGTTGTGGCAAACCATTTAGCAGATTTCCCTTAAGGGAAATCAGCTATTGAGGTTGTACTCATGACGGAATTTTCGAAATTTTTCTTCAAATGTCCATCGATCCTACCTAGTAGATGACGAAAATGAGGTCCGTTCAAAACTGTATATACGAGTATATATATATATATATATATATATATATATATATATATATATATATATATATATATATATAAAATTGTAACCTCTGTCTGTACATTGATTTTTTTCGCGAAATTTCACGATAACTTTTCGTTTCACATGTCATAGACACCATAACCGCATTTTGTTTCTTTGGTGTCTGTTTGTTTGTTTGTTTGTTACCTTTTCACGGATAAACGGCTGAACCGAATTTTATGAAACTTGGTATGTATATTACTACTAGCCCAACTTAGACTTTAGGCTATATTAATATTCTCTAAGACGAACAGGAGTGGGGGTTATAAGGGAGGCCTGAAATTTAAAATAGCGATATTTCGTTTCCTATTGCTTTTTCAGCAAATATGCACATAACAAAAGTTGTTTATTTTGTAATTTAGAGTAACTTTTGTTATATGCACTTTTGCCGGATACGGAAGTATAAATGAGTTATACGCTAAAAGCTGTAGCGGGAGTCCACAATTTTATTTGGCACAAAAGACTCAACCGAAATAAATAAAACTCGGTATGTGTATTAGCACTAACGCTTTTATTATAATAAGCCATTCCAACATTTCTAGGGACGGGCAGGAGTGGGGGTTGCAAGGGTGGCCTGAATTGAAAATAGCGGTATTTCGTTTTCTATTCGTTTTTCGGCAAATATGATCATAACAAAAGTTGTTTATTTTGTTATTTAGAGTAACTTTTGTGATATTCATTTTTGTCTTTTAACAATGTATAAACGAGATATACACTATAAACTAAAGCGGGAGTCAACTATTTTATTGGGCACTAACGGTAGAACCGAACTTAACAACACTCGGTATGTAAATTAGCATTAATTCTTCCATGATTATAAGCTAGACTAAAAATTTTAGGTTCAAAGGGGAATGGGGGTTATAAGGGAGGCCTGAAATAAAAATTCGCGTTATTTCATCGTCTATTTGTTTTTTGGCAATCGTGCACATAACATAAGTTGTTTACTTTTTTAATTAGTGTAAATTTTGTTTTATAATTATTTTTTTTGTAAAATAAGGTACGGAGCAAGTAATTTGCTTAGAAATATTGATATTCTCAACAATACATTCAAATATGAACTACCCAGGTATCTCACCTGGATAAGATAATTCAAATCCATGTTCAAATTTTATCCTTAATAATTCAAAACTATGTTATTTTTTAACGCCAGTAACAGTTTGCACCAAATAAGGTATACTGCCCCCACCCTTCTCTAAGTGTATTTAATACATTATTTAATTAAAACGTGAAAAATATTTGAAACAGTTTTAGAATTGTGAAGATAATGTAATATGATTTTTTAATATATTTGAATGTATTAGAGGATAGCTATCCAAAATGCATTGCAGGTTGGCAGCACTGAGGCTATGTAAGTGTCGAGCTACTTCCTTTGTCCTATCAGTTCTGCCGCTTCCCTTCCGACCTCATATTGGTCTATGTTTACATGTTAATTGATGCTTATAGCATTGTATTATTATTCTCAGGAATGTGAATTTCTTTAATTATTATAAATAAATAATTTACAAGAATAAACGCTAGGGGAGGTGCATTCAGGCTTTTCCGGTATTTATTAACTCTGCTCCGTTAATGTATTATGATATACTTTACTGAAAACCAATATGAATACACAGTTTACAATCGAGACTTATGAAAGAGTATTTCAATAGCGGCTATGACGTACCTAAAACAGCTGTCACCGTTGGACATTGCACCGAATGAAGGAGAAGGAACTTATTCATACGTGGTTTGGAAGATAGAATACTTTCTAGGATTATGAATTATATGGTCCATTACGTTATAAAAAAACTACATACACAGAGGACGGGAAATATAAAAATATTGAGGACAGTGAAGTCTTAAATAACAAATAATTTTATTATTAACAAATCCACAGTAACGACGCGTATAAATTCTAAACACTGGGACAGGGAAATAAAAAAAATATTGTGGAAAGTAAAGCTTTGCCAAAAATATACCATCTTCATTCAGCCTCAAATGAATTCCCGGGCGAAGCCGGGTACCTTTGCTAGTATATTATATATTTGTCTGTTACCGCTCTAGCGTTCGCAATTTTTGTTTAATCGTTACCAAACTCGATATTTAGTCGTTTTATGTAAAAAGAAAGATCAAGTTCGTTAACGGCTGAAATCGGACCAGTGGGAGGGGGGGGGTTAGAGAGGAGGATTTTCGACATATATCCGTTACTATACGTCGGATCGAAAAAATGTACAGAATCAATCTTATTGCAAATTAAATTTACTATAAATATTTTTATATACATTTTTTCTCTATTTTGAATATTTACCGAGATATTTGCATTTGTATTAAATCTGGGCGCCTAACGGATGAGAGTTACTTTCCCGCCAAAAGCTAGTTCGGCCGTTTCCTTGACTGGCTCGGCTCTCGTGAAATTTTTCTATTGTAATACTTCACGTGGGACATTTTCTTACTTTACGCTGCCCCTACGTGACTGACTTTTTTTTAATGATTTTTCATTAAACTGTGGTGAGTGTACAGTTTATCGCAATCAGTTGTAAACATAAAATAATACTACTGTTTATATTATTCTGATATAGTTCAGATTATTTGAGTTTTAAGCTTATTCTCATAAAGTGTCAGGGTCAGAAATTATAATAAAATAAGTCTTGATTTATGATAGTCCATTGTTAAAAATATTTTTTTTGCCCTCCATTTTTTGTGGCTCCGATTAATATTGTAAACCAATCAAATAAAATTTGAATAACTTACAAAGGAACAAAAAAATAAGATTTTTCTTCAGCATATAACATTTCTTTCAAAATAACCGTATTCTACAAATGACTATCAGAACTTCTATACATCAAGACATTTTATTATCCGATTTGCCTCTTAATGACAATAAATAGTAACAAAATTTAATATTTCTTTACAATGGTTTAGTCTAGCTAACTTGGTAGCTTTATAGAAATTATATTAGCTGTGTAAGTTAAATAAATTTGCACATGAAATTTTCCTTCAACTTATTATATTGATGTTTTAGACTTTGATAGCTCGGCAGTTACTGTGTAAACTCTGGAAAGGAAAGTGATTTAATAAATACTTTATCGGGACTCAAGGTTCAGATCTAAGTTTATGATGGCACTAAAAAAAAAGACATAAAGTAAAATAATAAACAATGGATTTTATGTATAAAAAAGCGTAAAATCGTATTGAATATAAGCTTCCTTCAGTAAGGGCCAAAGTAAAATAAGTTTCGCTAACAAGTATCTACTAATAGGGTTAAAGAAGAACTTTGGTTAAAACTCTGGCCCCTTATATTTTCCTTTCTTTACTTTTAAAGGTCTAAATCTTTTTACTGCTTAGCGTCCTTCCGTAATTCTGCATAAGGATGAGAATTTTAATTATCTCCTATGTTTTTTTCACAAGAGAAAATAAAACTGTCCAGCTTCTGAACTTCTTTTGTGTGACAGAAAACTATTAAGAGTGTTTAATTGAATTTTTCTCGAGGGAAATCAGCTTCTAAAGTTTCCTCGTGACACGTTTTTTTTAAGCAGATTTCCCTTGCGAGAAATCAGCTGTTGAGGTTGTACTGGTGACGTGATTTTTAAAAAAATATCCTGAAATGTCCATCGGTCATAATCAGGAGATGACAAAAATGAGGTCGGTTCAGAACTGTATATATATGTTTGTCTGTGAGTGTATATATATTTTTGTTCCCTGCTCCTCTTCTACTACAATTGGTATGTACCATATTGTTATTCCAGGGCCCTTGTCTGTTATTGTTTAAAAATGTTTGATACTCATGACTATTATTAAATTATTATTTTCAACTATTTTTCAGTCTTTATGCTTATTGTTTTTCGTTCATTTTAGCTCTGAAGAATGGTGTCCGAAACTGTTAGCAAAAAAAAATAAACTCATCTATCTGAAGGATATATATATATATATATATATATATATATATATATATATATATATATATAGAGTGGTTGTCATTTTGATTGACTTGATAGTTAAACATTTTATGTAAAAATAAAGATGAAGTTCCTTAATAGCAGAAATCGAGCCAGTTAGAGGGGGGTTAAGAGTGGGGAATTTTGAAAATTCGAAATACCTTTGTTATTTTAAGGCGGGGAAAATCCATAGAAACAATCTTAATATAAATTTAGTGTTTTATAAATATTGTTATATATGTTGTTTATTGTCTTGATCATTAACCAAGATGTGTGGGTTATTTAGTTATCAGTCCTTAGTAAATCCTACTCTCCTGCTCATGTCATATTAAGAATAAGTTATTATATAATGAACCACTTTATTAGAAGATTAAATATGAAATATTGTCTTCATTGAAATTTAACTGTGTGTGATAAATGCAAATACGTTGACGACATGAGTTAAGATTTTACGATCTTGACTCGAAAAGGTTTATTTCTTCTATACTATGGTAAATATTTTAATGCAACTCTAAATTAACTTACTTTTTTTCTTTAAAAACCTCCGTCACGCAGGGGCTGCGTAAACTAAGCAGATTTCCCACGTGAAGTTTTTCAATAGAGAAATCTGCCCAATAACAACTGTAGTAGTAAGGGATCTCTAAACCTATTCACGAGGGACGAATAGTTACGGAAACGGCCGCCAGAGCTCTCGGCGGAAAGTCCGGAACAGCCGACTCCTGCCGACCACACACAGAATATAAATGCAAATATCTCGGTTAATATTCAAGATATAGGAATAATGTATAGAACATTATTTATAGTAAATGTAATTTGCAATAAGAATGATTTTATACAATATTTCGATCCGACGCATAATAACGGAGATATTTAGAATTTTCCGAAAATCCCCCTTCTAACCCCCCTCCCACTGGTCCGATTTCAGCCATTAAAGAACTTGATCTTCCTTTTTACATAAAACGATTAAATTCCAAGTTTAGTAACGATCAAACAAAAATTGCGACCGCTAGAGCGTTAAAAGACACACACACACACACACATATATATATATATATATATATATATATATATATATATATATATAAATATATATAACGCAACCCCTGCGTGTTGGTCTTTTTTTCTTTTTCTAAAACTAAACCCAAAACCGTTAAAATTTTTAGAGGAAAAGTCTTTTACCTATTCTACTTTATACCTGTCTGCAATTACCATATGTGCTACAAATATTCACTTATTAATCATGGATAGTATTTTGAGCCATAAAGGAATCAAAGCGTCTTTCTGGGAAAGAGTTTAAAAATTCAACGATCTCAGCTATTACGTATACATACACACAGAAGTGATATAAGTATATATATGAGTAAACTTTGTATTCGTAATAGTACGCAAGTATTCGTAGTAGTAGTATCTTTAGCAATGTTACGTCCCAATTAGCCATGGTAGCATTATGTGAACGTTAATAAATAAATAAAAGACACATTAAAGTTCTAATAAATACTGGAAGTCAAGCAATTGAGTTCTCTCTCTTCTTTTTACTACCTCTTTATTAAATCATTCTTCATATTTCACTGTTATAGGAACTATATAAGTTCTAAAATTTACAGCGGTAGATCAACATTCAGAGCAGGTGGTGCAACGGAACCTAAATCAGTTTTAACAACCTATGTAATTTTCAGTCTATTAAAATAGCTAAAAGAGAATAATAGTTTAATAAAGAGAATGTATTAATTTTATTTTATCACCTCCTGCTAATATTTATTTATTCAATGAAATCGATCCACGATTTCATTATTCATCAAATATTCTAAATTAATTATACTTCATTCAAAAAATAAATAGTATCGTTTGTGTAGTGTTCTGGCTCGAGACATGAAGTGGTTGCATTCTACATTGTTCACGGAGAAAGGCACGGATGTGAGGAAAGGTTTTGTGTAATAAAAATAGTCCGTCACGCAGGTGCTGCGGAAACTAAGCAGATTTCCCACGTGAATTTATACAATAGAGAAATCACCATACGAGAGCCGAGCAGTTACGGAAACGGCCGAAATAGCTTTTGGCGGGAAACTCCGTCGTACGTCATCGGCCCAAATTTCATAAAAATGCCAATATCTCGGTTAATATTCAAGATAGGGAATAAATGTATATAACAATATTTATAGTAAATTTAATTTTCAATAAGATTGATTCTGTACACTGTTTCCATCTAACGCATAGTAACGGAGATATTTCGAATTTTCGAAAATCCTCCCCTCTAAACCCCCCCCCCCTTCCACTGGTTCGATTTCAGCCGTTAACGAACTTGATCTTACTTTTTATATAAAACGACCAAATATCGAGTTTGGTAACGATCAAACAAAAATTACGACCGCTAGAGTGTTAAGAGACAAATATAAATATAGTTTTGAACGGACCTCATTTTCGTCATCTCCTGGGTAGGATCGATGGACATTTGAGGAAAAATTTCGAAAATTCCGTCATGAGTACAACCTCAATAGCTGATTTCCCTTAAGGGAAATCTGCTAAAAAGTATAAAACAATAATTATAGTAAATTTAATTTACACGAAGATTGGTTCTATACACCTTTGTGATCCGACGTATGGTAACGGAGATATTTCGAATTTTAGAAAATCCCTCCCTTCCCACTCGTCTGCCTTTTTGCATAAAAATGTTTAAATATCGGGTTTGTTAACGATCAAACAAAAATTGCGACCGCTAGAGCGTTAACAGACAAATATATATATATATATATATATATATATATATATATTATATATATGTATATATGTATATATATATATATATATAATTTTGAACGGACCTCCATGGACATTTGAAGAAAATTTTCGAAAATCGCGTCATGAGTGCGACCTCAATAGCTGATTTCCGTTAAGGGAAATATGCTAATAGTCCACCATGTAGAGGCTGCAGAAACTAAACAGATTTCTCTTGTAAAGTTTTCCAATGTATAAATCTACATACTGGTAACACATAACATCACAGTGAATATTAAGTGAATAAATATAAATATTTGAGTCAAATCAATAATCTCCCAACGGAAATCATCTGAGTACTGAACAAACGAATCTGCCAACCCCTCCGAGCTGAACATATTGATAGAAATATTTTTTACTGGAAAGAAAAACAATTACTGAAATATAACATATTAATTTGATTGGAAACTATTTACTACATCTAGTACTGTGATTCATAATGAAACTGAATAATTTTTATTTCAATCAATCAAATTTTAGCAGTCCAAGAACGTAGGACGGGAGGGGGGGGATCAACTGAGTATATTTGCATGTATTTCGTATAATAAAGGTCTCTTGAAAACAATATTTGGTATTAAGCTAAGTATAAAGTGGTTTATTTTATAACAGAGCTGCAGAAGGCCAAGTCCTCTACTGTTTTTTAATGTTATGCAGAGTGTACTTTCGGAGTCAACGCTCCATCCTCAGTGTCTGCTGACAAACACAACCTTGAGTTGATTTAACATCGATAGCATGGCCAAAAACGAAATAAAAAGCAGTCACAATAACAAACAATTAACAGTTAATTTTATTTATAGTTTTTAGTTTTGACATACGCTCATCGTTGTTTACTTCTTTAATTTTTATTAGTTGACTAGTTTTAAGATTTTGTATTGTTTTTACTCTTTATTTTGTGTTTGTTTTTGTGACTGTTTTTTATTTTGTTTTTGGCCATACTATGAATGTTAAATTAACTGAAGGTTGTGTTTGTCAGCAGGCACTGAGGATGGAGCGTTGACTCCGAAAGTGCACTCTATAATATTAAAAAACAGTAGAGGACTTGGCCTTCTTATTGATCCTTATCAATTGGTTCCTCTACCATCCAGCATATTCCAGAAATATTTAATTTAATTTGCAATACTATTGGTACATTTAATTTGCAATACTATTGATACATTTAATTTGCAATACTATTGGTACATTTAATTTGCAATACTATTGATACATTTAATTTGCAATACTATTGGTACATTTAATTTGCAATACTATTGGTACATTTAATTTGCAATACTATTGGTACATTTAATTTGCAATACTATTGGTACATTTAATTTGCAATACTATTGGTACATTTAATTTGCAATACTATTGATACATTTAATTTGCAATACTATTGATACATTTAATTTGCAATACTATTGATACATTTAATTTGCAATACTATTGGTACTTTAATTTGCAATACTATTGGTACTTTAATTTGCAATACTATTGGTTAAATACAATGTTTCGATCCGTCGTATAGTAACAGAAATATTTCGAATTTTCGAAAATTCCCCTTCTAACCTCCGGTATATATGGTTGAAAAAGACGTTTCATGGTATATTTGCTTTTTGTGAAAGTGCGATGACTAAAAGTGGGGGTTTATATAAAATTCAAAACTAAAAAATGTAAATTTCGGTTGATGTTCTATATAGAGAAAACCTATGTCTGTTTTTATCTATCTAAAAGCATTTATAGGACATTACATTTGCAATAAGATTCTTTAGATGCAAATTTTCGATTCGGAACTATTTTCAATCTCGAAATTCTCCACTTCTAAACCCTGCTTTAGAGTTAATTACTCATTCCTATAAAATATAATTTGGTTTATTGAAATATAAGCGAACTGGTTGAACACTGACAATAGTCAGTTTAGGTGAGTTCACATTTAGCTAAAGATTGATATTACAACATTTTACGTTCCGACTCATATTAACGGATATATTTTGAATTTTCGAATTAGCTCTCCAACAAACCAATTCCATATACAACATCAGCCAATAAAAAATACGATCTTTAGTGTTGACTGAAAATTTCGAGTGTTGTATAAATAAAATAAATCTTTCGCAGACAAAAATGTAAAGCCTTAATTAATGAAATTATCATATTTACGTATTTCCATTAATCACACACAGTTAAAGTTCAATGAAAACAATATTTACTATTTAAGATTAAAATAATGTGGTTCATAATATAATACGTTATTGTTAATATGACATGTGTAGGAGTGGGGGGTTTGCTGATGACAGAAAACTAGTGTATGGAAATATCTCAGTTAATATTCATTGTAGAGAAATCATGTATATAACAACATTTATAAAGCATTACAATTACAATAAGATTGGAATTATACGATGTTTTAATCCGAAGTATAATAGCGTAGATATTTGGAATTTTCATTCGAAGTTGAACCCCTCCCTCTTCTACTAGTCTGATTTGAGCGATTAAAGAAATTAATTTTTATTTTTTTATAAAAAAATTGAATATCGCGTTTATAAACGAACTTTGAAGTTTTTTACAGACATCATTTTCGATATCTCCTGGGTTGATGGAAATTGTTTTGAAAATCGCATCATGAGTACAACCTCAATAGATGATTTCCCCCGAGGAAAATCTGCTGTAACGTAAGATGCATGATTTTATGAGCTGGCTTGATACTTTGATTTTCCAACTTGTAGCCAATCTCAAATATTGTCTATATTGTTTATATATAAGGGTACATCGGCCTATCTCTTGATACCAATTAATCTCCTCCTGTTTCCCGTTCTACGGAATTTCCGGGTCACTAGCACTACACCCATTTACTGTTTGTATCGAATCGCTTTTCCTGTATTCCGTACTTGCTCAAACTCATTCCTATATTCTCCTTTGCTAAAGGGGTACTAAGAAGACCAGCCATCTTGTACCGAGAGCGGTGTTGGGGAACTATCAACTGTTGTGAATTTTCTAAAAATGCGGAATTTAATTCAGAGATTCTAGAGGCCCAATTTCTTTCTCTGTGCCTATTTCTCATACAATTTTTGCATTACTATGGCAACTATCCCTTTTAATATAGCATGGGGTCTCAGGTTAAGGGCCTTGTGAGTAAAGGCGTTGGTCTTAATCTCACAATGTAACACATAGAGCCGTGAATTCGATTTTCACCTGGGCAATAGGAATTTATTTGGCGAACTCATTAAATACGAGTATAATCTCTAGTTCTACCCTTGCTAGAAGTGGGTAGCAGTCTATAGTTAATCCGTCTCAATTAACCTTAGTAGCAAAATGCAGACTACCTTAAATATTATTATTCATTAACGTCCACTTTTGCTACTATGACTAATTGGGGACGGGTTATCTACAGGTTACCACTCTTTTCTAGCCAGGGTGGGACTAAAGATTTTATTTAATGAGTCCGTCACTAAAAAAATGCCCTGTTGGGAATCGAACTCGCCACTCTGTTTAACGTGTGAGGTTTTGGCCCGTTAATAAATATTTTTTTAATTTACTTATTTATTTGTATCCACTTTATGCTACTATGGCTAATTGGGACGGGTTATCAACAGGTCACCATCCTTTTCTAGCCAGTGTGGGAACAAGAATTTTATTTTCGCTAATAAATAACAAATAACATAGCATAGCAAGTTACTATGGCAACTATACATATTAACATAGGAAACTATACATGTCGATTAAATCGAAAATCTCCAAAACAAGGCCGCCAACGCTAATACTGGAAACACTAAAAATATTTTTAAAAGCATAATAAACCCTGTAGATTTAAAAGTTGAATCAAAAATATTAAACGTTATTTTAAAAAAAAAATGTTATTTAATAGTAGAAACTGAAAATAAAAATGACACGTTAAAAATCCACAGCAAACTTTAAAAATCACCTACTATAGATTCAAATCCACTTAAAAAAAAGTCCGTCACGCAGGGGCTGCGTAAACTAAGCAGATTTCCCACGTGAAGTTTTACAATAGAGAAATCTGCTTAATAACAACTGTAGTAGTAAGAAACCTCTAAACCTAAAACATTATTTAGGGCGTAATAACCCAGTAGTTTCTAGCCCCAAAAAACAGTTAACCTAACCTCTAAACCTATTCACGAGGGACGAATAGTTAAGGAAACGCCCGCCAGAGCTCTCGGCGGAAAGTCCGAACATAGCCTACTGGTGACCACACGCAGAATACAAATGCAAATATCTCGGTTAATATTCAAGATACAGAATAAATGTATAGAACAATATTTATAGTAAATTTAATTTGCAATAAGATTGATCCTGTACAATTTATTGATCTGACGGATAATAACGGAAATATTTTGAATTTTCAAAATTCCCCCCTTAAACCCCCCCTCCTACTGGTCCGATTTCAGCCATTAACGAACGTGATCTTCCTTTTTACATAAAACGATTAAATTCCGAGTTTGGTAACGATCAAACAAAAATTGCGACCGCTAGAGCGTTAACAGACAAATATATATATATATATATATATATATATATATATATATATTTGAACGGACCTCATTTTCGTCATCTCCTGGGTAGGATCGATGGACATTTGAAGAAATTTTTCGAAACTCGCATCATGAGTACGACCTCAATAGCTGATTTCCTTTAAGGGAAATCTGCTAAAAAACAATAACGCTGCTTAATAATTAAAACTAGATAAATGGAGACCTTTCAAATTATCATGCCTACCAGAGAAGCAGAGGAGCCGAACTATTACCGAACGTAACCAGTTATCGATATATTTTTTGGCAAGTATTAAGAATTCTTAATATATTTATTTATATATATATATATATATATATATATATATATATATATATATATATATATCCTATCTAAATATTAAATTAAAGGGCGATTTTTTCAGAGATACATGAATAAATACTTTGACGTACTCAACAAATATCCTAGCTTGGGAGAGATTAACTTTTTTTGAAAGATATCTACCGATTACATGTAAATATTCGAAGCGAGTATGAGGTGTGATAAAATCTAAGGAGAAATATTGAAGAATGGGTAACACCCAAAATACTAAATGTCACCAAAATTATGAGATGGATAGAAAAAAGTCCGTCACGCAGGGGCTGCGTAAACTAAGCAGATTTCCCACGTGAAGTTTTACAATAGAGAAATCTGCCTAATAATAACAGTAGTAGTATTCTCACGAGGACGAATAGTTAGTGAAACGGCCACACTAGCGCTCGGCGGAAACTAATACAAATGCAAATATCTCGGTTAATATTAAAGATACAGAATAAATGTATAGAACAATATTTATAGTAAATTTAATTTGCAATAAGAGTGGATTTTTTGATCCAACGTATGGTAACGGAGCTATTTCGAATTTTCGAAATTCTCCCCCTCTAACCCTCCCTCCCACCGGTTCGATTTCAGCCATTAACGAACTTGATCTTCCTTTTTACATAAAACGATTAAATTCCGAGTTTGGTAACGATCAAACAAAAATTGCGACCGCTAGAGCGTTAACAGACAAATATATATATATATAATTTTGAACGGACCTCATTTTCGTCATCTCCTGGGTAGGATCGATGGACATTTGAAGAAAATTTTCGAAACTCGCGTCATGAGTACGACCTCAATAGCTGATTTCCCTTAAGGGAAATCTACTAAAAGTTATATAGCCAATCTGGTTGAAGTTATTCTACAATTGCTATTTTAATAACTTGCTTTTCTGATAGCTGGAATATTAATAAGTCATGTGTATCATTTGCTTTTCAGTCTTCCATTCAGTCGTACTTAAGCCATTTCCGTGCAGTCCTTCTTTGCTTTTGAAGTGCGTAGTTAATGACAGACTACTTTCCAAACGAATCAGTCTATCCGTTGCTATTCTATCGATGGAATTAGTATTGCGTTTAGAAACATAAACAACGATGGTGTCCTAATTAAAGCCTTGAGAATTGGAACATATCATCACAAAGCAAACATCTCAATAGCATTTTAGAGAAACGTCGTTCCCTTTATATTTGCTACACTTTTTTTCTTTTTAAAAGGGAAAGGATGAGTAATATTGTATTATAGCAGACTAAGTAGAGAAGGAATAAGACTTCAAATATTTGCATTGCAGTTTCAAAGAGAAGACATTGTACTGTCAAGATATTAAACGACCTTTAATACGAAGTAGAACAGAATTCACATCTTTGAATTCACTTTTAATGAATTCTCTGGAATTTAAGGGCATTAAATTCAAGGGAATCTTTACTGATGTAATTTAACTAGTTTGAGTAGATTCGACAATAACCAGAAATAAAATATTTCATCAAAGGAACTTCCTGAAATACAGAATCAAAGCTCCCCCTTGAAAATAAAGCTAATTATTATCTGAATTATATAATACAAATATTTCCAGTAAATTAGTGTTTGCGAAAGGCACTTCATAATACATGACGTAGCTGTATATTTGACGTTTCTGTTGTACGTCAGAAACCTTACTTTTCCCTTACAAATAACTACTACGTAATTAGTTTAAAATAAATTAATTCTAAGAAGGTTTTTTGAATTAAAAATTCTTTGGGTTCATTCAAGAATACTTTTGCGTTATTTCGTAAATGTAAATGAATGCGTTATTCATCCTTTGAAGATATGGAACCGTTTTTTTTTTTGTTTTTTTTTTTAAATAAAACTGTTCCGATGAAAAATGTATTTCATTTACTAATAATTGTATTTCAACTTTTACTAAGAACGTTTGTTTTTTTTAATTTAAGAATCCATTCCTTTCCCGCAGTCTTGTTTCAAATGTAATTTTCTTATCTACAACGTTTATGTCGCAGCACTTTTGAATAAAATGTGCCGTTTCTTAAATAATGATTTGTGTATTTTACGGTTAAAAGATGGCTCAAATCAAAAAATGTACCTATGTAAAATCGTTTTAGAATTTGATTTACTATAGGAATCCTCCATAAAAAGTAGGGCATTCGATTGGAAATAATAAAGTTATGGTCGCTGGAAAAGTACTGGAGCAGGTTAGGAAGCTGAATATGAAGCTAATTATTATCTGAATTATATAATACAAATATTTCCAGTAAATAAGTTTCTTCTAAAGGCATTTCTTAATACATGACGTTACTGTATTTTTGAAGTTTCTGTTGTACGTCAAAAACCTTACTTTTCAGAAGTTACAGATGTTTTGATGCAGTCACTTATACATTATAATAAGCGAAGACTTTTGATCAACTTTAATGTATCTCTTTTCATCAGGGTATAACACAATCGAGATTTTGTCTTTCTTTCATCGAAACAGAATGACGTGTTCTATCCGCATGCAAGATTGTTTTGGAGTGTAGTACGGTTCAACAAATATTTGAGTGACTGCATTCATTAAGTTGTTGTTAATGAAAAAATATATTGCTTAAAACGTAGCACTTATTTAACGCAGAAGCGAATACTTTACAGGAAAATTCAACCATCATATAAAATACGTATTTTTTTATGGTTTTTTTTTTACATTTTTAACTCTCTTTAAATTAATTATTTATGTATTTATCACACATATGTTGGTGATTCACACGCAACTCAAAGTTAGATAAACACATGTAGATTTAGGAATGTCGAAAGCAATAAGTTTTAATAAAGAAGAAATAAAAAAAAAAAAAAAAATAATGCTTGGATTATTATTATTCTCCAGCAGACTCTTTAATGCTTTGAGTTTATATGTATATAAATTATGTTTCTTTAGATAGTTAGGTGATTTTTAAGTATTTGAATATACTTTTGATGTTGTATTCCAAATTCTGAGAGCCGGTGGTTCTGTCCTACTACTGCGTTATCCGAGAATAGAAGCTTTACCATTTTCTTTACTTTAGAATTATTTTATAGATACAGAAAATTAACATAATCGGCAGAAAAAAATGTTGGGGAAAAACGCGATTTTCTAATTTACAACGTTTTGAAGAAGTTTCAATTGCTTAAAAGCAGTTAGAGCTGAAACTTCTTCAAATCATGGAAAATTCTAATATCACAAGCTACCCAAAAATGAGCTTTAGGTTTTAAAAACTAGTATTCATTGGTCAACTCCAATTTGATCCCTCAGTATTTAGATAAACCGTGCCCAGAGTAGTACTAAGCGGACGTTAATAAATAACTACAACCATCTCATATGCTTCTATGATTAGTACCTGAATATGATGTAATGTAATATTACAAGAAGTATAATGTGAGAGTTGAGATATTTTTCACATTCAATTTTCCACAAAAAAAAAAAAAAATAGGTTGTGTTTATGATATAGGATTTCATGGCTATCAAGGAAAATTTATTTTTTGTCTGTAGTAACAAATCTATATGTTTTATGGACTTCCACCGTGGCTCAAGAATATTTCCTCTTTCTGTGGCTCTTAACTAACAAGTTGACCGTCCAACATTAGATATCACGTATCAGCACTCTTCCTCAGACCGCCCAATACCAGTTATCTCGTAGTTTCTTGACTTGCCACTTTTCCTGTGCTAAGAGTGAGTTCGTAGTTTATAAGTGTAAATATGCAAGAATGACATTTTGGAAGAAAAAAGTCCGGCACGCAGAGGCTGCGTAAACTAAGCAGATTTTTCTCGGGATGTTTAACAATAGATAAATCTACATACTGGTAACACAATAGCACCGTCAACATCATGTGAATAAATACAAACGATAATAAGAAACTTCCAGACGGGAAGCACCTGAAATGTAAACTAACTGGTGTGCCAATTTCTCACAAAAAGAAAAATAATTTCGGAAATATATGAGTTATATTTTACCAGATTTCCCTTAAGGGAAATCAGCTATTGAGGTTGTACTCATGACGGAATTTTCGACATTTTTCTTCAAATGTCCATCGATCCTACCCAGGAGATGACGAAAATGAGGTCCGTTCAAAACTGTATATATATACATACATATATATATATATATATATATATATATATATATATATATATATATATATATATATATATTTGTCTGTTACCGCTCTAGCGGTCGCAATTATTGTTTAATCGTTACCAAACTCAATATTTGGTCGTTTTATGTAAAAAGAAAGATCAAGTTCGTTAACGGTTGAAATCGGACCAGGGGGAGGGGGGGTTTAGAGGTGAGGTTTTTTGAAAATTCAAAATATCTCCGTTACCATACGTCGAATCAAAAAATTGTATAGAACCAATCTTATTGCAAATTAAATGTACTATAAATATTGTTTTATACATTTATTCTCTATCTTGAGTATTAACCGAGATATTTGCATTTTTATTAAATGTGGGCCGATAACGAATGTATAGAGAGACGGCTCTCGTATAGAGATTTCTCTATTGTATAGCTTCACGTGGGAAATCTGCTTAGTTTACGCAGCCCCTGCGTGACGGACTTTTTTATAGAGTATATGTTTTATAGAGTATATGTTGTCTAAAATGGAAAAATCCTGTAAACATTTTAATGATTTTTGCGAATCATAATTAGTATTTTTAATAATATAATATGATTAAATTGATTTTTCTTCACGAACCTGAATCTGAAAATTACCGTGGCAGTCAACGTGCTAATGATTATTTGATCCTGTATGTTGTAAGATGCTGAAAGTAGGGAGTAGGTGTTTAGTTTTTAATAAAAATTATTTTTCTGCTTAATTTATAAGATTTTGAAGTCTGGGGAAAACAAAAACATCTGTACATTGTAAGTTATTGAAGTTTAATTTTAGCGAATTATTTAGTAATTTTAATTAAAATATATACTTTTCTCATTGTATGTACCACTAATTGCTTGGCATTTTCATTTATTAATTTGTCGAATAGCTTTTATCACGTGTACTTTGACTAAACATCTAACGATGTCGTTAATATTTCCTTAGAAAGGTTTTAATTAAATTACTGTAGTTACGCTATTTACTGTTTCATGAAACAAAACCTCGATTTCAGTCTTTTGATGTGGTAGTCATTTTATGACGGGACGAGTTTTATTAAAGGTCCTTTACGGTGATTTCATAAAACGTCAATGAAGTTGTATGATAGATCTTTTCCTTATTTATTTTTCACGTGAAAACGTCCCTTTTTGGTTTGAGTCTCTATGTAAATACTGTTTTTCAATCTTTTGATGAACAAAATTGTCTGAGTTTTTATAGATTGCTCATACATCAGATAATAAAATCGTTTAAAGGGAAAATAGAACTCCACATTTTTTCACCATACTTGTGGAATTAATAACACCTTTCTATGATCGACAAAAATCCATGTCAATATTCTTTAAACACTATCAATAGCAATCTCTCCCTACACCTCTTTCACTCAGGTATATGCACACACACGCGCCATTTCCCACACAGCCCAAAACATTTCTTTGTCTTAACTAATATATTTAAACTAATTATAAATTGACATATTTGGATATAATTTCAGCTGAGAACTTTCTTCCTCTCCTGTGTCTTTTAGAAGAGGAGTACTATTGTCAGGACAACCGATAAGGGTCTATCATGGACAGGTACATCATTCTCTTTGCTGGGTCACCTGAAGTTTAATAACCTTCCATTGAGTAACGATTTCGTGATTTGATTGTTCTTTCTTGTTGTTGGACAGTGCAAGAACCATGCTGGAGGGTGCAAAAACCATGCTGGTGAGTGCAAGAACCATGCTGGTGAGTGCAAGGACCATGCTGGAGAGTGCAAAAACCATGCGGGTAAGTGCAAGGACCATGCTGGTGAGTGCAAGGACCATGCTGGAGGGTGCAAAAACCATGCTGGTGAGTGCAAGAACCATGCTGGTGAGTGCAAGGACCATGCTGGAGGGTGCAAAAACCATGCTGGTGAGTGCAAGAACCATGCTGGTGAGTGCAAGGACTATGCTGGAGAGTGCTAAAACCTTTTTGGAGAGTGCAAGAACCATGCTTGTGAGTGCAAGAACAATTCTCTATTGATCGGAGGTGGAACGGGTGCATTCTAGGAGACAATCCAAGTAGATGCCTTAGGGAGCTGTCAACCACCAAACAATTATTCACGGCCCTCCTAGAATGCAATACGTATACCATTGTATGCACCGACTGTCTATTGTCGCTGCGCCAGCTCACAGTTGTGTGGTTTCCTCCGTGCTACGTACTCAGATTAACGGCAAAATGTCTCTGTTAAAAGGTGTAGATGAAATTTTTCTCATAAAAGTAATGATGGTGGGCAAATATGTCATGGCATTACAAAGATCTGAATTATTTGCTGTACTAAGTACAGCTATTCACAAAGGTAAACCAACTCTGAATTTTATAACCTTTATTTTCTTATTTGGTGACTTAAATTTATGTAGACTTAATTTATTTTTTGTAAAAAAAATAGTAGTCTTTCAATGTCACTGGTACATGAATGGATCCAAGTTAACGCATCAAATTTGACAACATGCGCTCCTACTAAGTCCTCATGGGTTACGTAGCAAATGAAAAAATTGTTTCTTCCTGCCGCAATAAATGGTAATGTGCGACTCGGGTAGGTCCAATACTTTCATTTAAATCCTTATACTCGTAATTACCTCTCCTTAAGAATTGTACATCAAGGTAGGTATCTGTATGTTTTTGATATATGTATGTTAAATTAAATACTATTAAAGGAAATAAATAAATCAGGAAAAAATACGGAGGCATTCCAAATTTTCTAGTTAAAAATAATTAAGCCAGGGAAAATTAATTTAGTTATGAAGAATAGTTTGAGGTTATTGGAGTTCTTGGAGCAAATAATGAAAATATCAAGGTATCGTGCCAAGAATATCATTTTTCAAATAAATGTTGGGAAGAGATGTGGTGGTTAGAGTTTACACCGAAGTCCTTGAATCTGGACCTAAGTGCATATGATTCAAGAAGTGGAAGCGTTTTGAAGTATAAGTGTTGCACGAAGGAGCCCTATTCAAGGTTTGTGGAGATGGTTGCGGGAGGAGAGGTAACGGATAAGGGCAGAGAGGTAATCCAAATGGAGGATAAAGGGAATCTACGTCAGAGGTGGGAGGAAAGGAGACCTTTTCCAGGATTGCTTTAAAGTGGCAGGGAAGCCAGACGGAGGTCCTGCAGGACTATTTATAGAGATCATACAATGGGTCTTCGAGGAAGATCGTGCTTATGGATTTTAAGTGGCATCTCTACAGGAATGCAGAGTTGAGTGTCGGTGGTGGAGAGTAATTCTATTTTGTAAGTCCTTCTGATGGTATTTCTGTTAATATTGTTGAGTGTAGTATGGTCATTGTCAAAGGTCATGTAATGCTGTACATGAATATATATTTGTTATTGGAATTCTAAACACAGAGGTAAAGCACTTAGCTTGTATGCTAAAGGTTACAAAATCAAACCCTGGAATCGTACTATAACATTGTTTACCCATGTGCTCACCGAGTTTTTAGATTGAAATTAATAATAAATACATGTTAATAAATATTAAAACTTCTAATTATTGGCTTGTTTTTTATACATCCGATATATTATCCTAAACAGAAATCATGACAATTACCTTTGTAGTGGGTTATAAACCAAATAAAGGAAGTCCGTCACGCAGGGGCTGCGTAAACTAAGCAGATTTCCCACGTGAAGTTATACAATAGAGAAATTTCCACACGAGCCGAGCAGTTAATGAAACGGCCGAACTAGCTTTTGGCGGGAAAGTCATTTCGTTCGTTAGCCGCTCAGATTTAATAAAAATGCATATATCTCGGTTAATATTCAAGATAGAGAATAAATGTATATAACAATATTTATAGTAAATTTAATTTTTAATAAGATTGATTCTGTACAATTTTTCGTTCCGACGTATAGTAACGGAGATATTTCGAATGTTCGAAAATCCTCCCCTCTAAACCCCCCTCCCACTGGTCCGATTTCAGCCGTTAACGAACTTGATCTTTCTTTTTACATAAAACGACTAAATATCGAGTTTGGTAACGATCAAACAAAAATTGCGACCGCTAGAGCGGTAACAGACAAATATATATATATATATATATATATATATATATATATATATATATATATACACACACAGTTTTGAACGGACCTCATTTTCGTCTTAAAACACATTTTCGTCTTATGGACATTTGAAGAAAAACTTAAAAAATCGTCTCATGAGTACAAACTCAATAGCTGACTTCCTCTAAGGGAAATCTGCTAAAAATGAGGTCCGTTAAAAGCTCAAGTTCGTTAATAGCAGAAATCGGACCAGTGGGGGTTTAAACGGGGGCTTTTCGAACATTCGAAATATCTCTGTTACTATACGTGGGGTAGAACAATTGTTGTCGGACTACTAATATTTTGAGTTATTAAGGTAAAAATTATCCTGATTCATTATAAATTACATTACTAAATATAGTAAATAGAGTTCAATAAAATTGATATGTTATAGTCAGATATATTTTAATAATTGTTTTTCTTTCCGGTGAAGAATATTTCTATCTATCTGCTCAGCACTCCGAGGGTGGCAGACCTGTTTGTTTAGCATTTAGACGTTTTCCGTTGGGAGGTTATTAAAATTGACTGAAAGATTTCTCTTTAACGTTTGAATTTATTCACTTAATATTCACTGTGGCGTTAAGTGTTACCAATATCTAGATTCATCCATTGAAAACTTCTGGAGGGAAACCAGCTTAGATTAAGCAGCTCATGCGGATTTTAGAATTTTGAATATTTCTTGATCAACAACCACTAGATAGAAGACTGGAGTTGGTTCTTTAGAGAAGTGTAAGGTGTGTGATTCATCTATTGAGTTGGAGGACTAAA
The DNA here is from genome assembly GCA_019009955.1 of Riptortus pedestris. Classification (NCBI taxonomy): domain Eukaryota; kingdom Metazoa; phylum Arthropoda; class Insecta; order Hemiptera; family Alydidae; genus Riptortus; species Riptortus pedestris. The sequence continues at coordinate 28,657,656 of CM032232.1, forward strand.
TCTGTCCGTGTCAATTTATAGCCAGCCGACAGCCATCTCTCTTGTCGATAATTTCTCCCTCGGCCTACGCATCCTTCCGTCATAGGGACCTAATATGGTTTTTAACACCCCTATAAGCACTTCAAAGATCACAGCCTTGACGTCACTGCCTCTAAATGCCATGAATTAATCAGCTGATTACTGTAAAGAGTTCGACCTCTGGTTTCTTGATCTCATAGCCACTGCTTTCTATTTATATCAGCTACTTAAATCAGTAAGAATTTTAGCATATTTCGCCTAAGGACTGGGTCTCATGTTCGTCATTTACTAGGTAGGATCGATGGACATTTGAGAAAATATTTCTAAAATCGCGTTATGAGTACATCCTCAACAGCTGATTTCACCTAAGAGAAATCTGCCAATAAACTCGTCTATTTGACGGATTGGGTACTTTTTGTAGCCGAAACCCAGACCTCCTTGATTATCATTCAATAACCAACGGTTAGCCGACAACTGGCTTTTTATTAATTACTAATATTTGGTCTTAAGAAATGTAAATGAGGTTTTAGAGAATAATTTTCCATGTACCAATATTTGACTATTTGTATCTGCATGATTTTAGATTATGATATATATATACATATTTATATTTATAATTTTGAACAGACCTCATTTTCGTCATCTCCTTGGTAGTATCAATGGATATTTGAGGAAATTTGTCTAAAATCCTGCCATTAGCACGGCCTCAATAGGTGATTTCCGTTTAGGGACATTTGCTAAAGAAAATCCGATGCAAACATAAAAAATGCGTTTTCTCTTAATCAAGTACATTTAAAAAGAAAATTCTTCCATTCAAAACCAAATTTACTTTTAACGTAGGTAGATGATAGAAATGGCTACCCTTCCACTGTGACAATTTATTAAAACGACAGAGCGCTTTCAATGCAGTGCATCGTCGTCAGTGCTCTATTGACACACAAAAACAATAATTACTTATCTCTATTAAAATATTTCATTTATTAACGTCCACTTTTTTGCAACTAAGGCTAATTGGGACGGGTTATCTACAGGTTACCACCCTTTTCTTGCAAGAGTGGGATTTTAGGATGTTATTTAATGAATTCTGTCACTCAAGAATTTCCTTTGCCCAGACAAGAATCGAACTCGCCACTTTAGGTTTACCATGTGAGATTAAGGTCAACGATTTAACTCACATGGCTAACCTAAGCCCCGCAAAATATTTTAGATAAAAGGTGAAATAGATGATATATGGTAATAAAAGCTATCATAAATGTGTTATTTATTTGTTGTGTTATTTAGTTCTATGTTATTATGTGTAATTTAGTTCTATGAAAGATACTTTTTATTATTATATGTTATCTATTTTAACCTTTATCTAAAATATTTTAATAGAGATAAGTAATAATTGTTTTTGTGTCATCAGTTCACTGATGATGATGCACTGCATCAAAAGCGCTCTATCAATTTAATAAATTGTTATAGTGGAAGCCAAGCAATTTCTTTCATCCTACCTATATTAGAAGTCACTTCCACCTGCCAGAATACAAACTCAGAAAATTTACTTTCTTTAATTGGACTATTTGAGTGAGTCGGTCCAGAACAATGCTATTTCATGTGAGAAAACATAACATACTAGCCGACCTAATCGGAGTCAACTGTAACCCATTTACTTTTTTTTATCTAAAGTATTTTATGAATAAAACATTTGCTCTTGAGACGATGAGGGAAGAAAAAAATGCCCTCTCCCCATCGATCATAGTTTTTAAGGAGGCCATGCATGAGGCTGACAACTTGGCTTCTCAACATGGCAAACTTAGTGGTTTGGGGGAGGCCTCTTCAATAATGCTAATACATAAAGTTGGCGTCATCCTATTGACTTTTGCCTCTACGCTAAATAAAATAAACAAGTTGGCATTATAGATATTTAAGATCTTTAGCCACCACAGGAGGAGTCTCGAAGAATACTCACAGTTTTAACGTAGATAGTTTCACTCAACGTGGAGCCCCCATTAACCGAAGAGGACCTGGAATGAGTTTTCTAACTATGATTCGAATGTTGCTGGATTTGGGAGGGCAGATCTGGGAAGCAGGGTCTCAATAACACGAAGTCTTCCCACCAATTTCTTTATTCACCCAGGGGCTGCGTAAACTAAGCAGATTTCCCACGTGCGCTATGTATTGGCATTTCAAAACTTAAAAGTTCAATGAGAACAATATTTGGTATTTAAGCATCAAATAAAGTGCTTCATAACATAATAGAATATTGTTAATTTGAGATGAGTAGGAGTGAGGGTTTACTGAAGACCGAAAACTAAAAAAAAATGGAAATATCTCAGTAAATAATCAAGATATTGAAAAAAATGTATATAACAAAATTTATAGAACATTACATTTGCACTATGACTGGTTTCATACAATTTTTCAATCCGACGCATAATAACGGAGATATTAAGAATATTCCAAATTTCCCCCTCTAAACCCCCCTCCCACTGGTCCGATTTCAGGCGTTAATAAACTTGATCTTTCTTTTTTGTCTAAAACGATTATATATCAAGTTTGGTAACGATAAGACAAAAATTGCGGCCACTACAGCGGTAACAGACAAATATATATATATATATATATATATATATATATATATACAGTTCTGAACGGACCTCATTTTGGATGAGTAGGATCGATGGACATTTGAAGACAAATTTCGAAAATCGCGTCATGAGTACGACTTCAATAGCTGATTTCCCTTAAGAGAAATCTGCTAATTGGTGGGAAGACTTCATGTTATTGAGATCTGTTTTCCATTGCACACGGTGGGTCTGTGCCGGTTCAGCTTGTCTGTTGCCATATCTAAGAGAGTCATAATCGTCAGCAATCCCGAGGGGCTGTCAGACGTATATAATCGTTAGACTCCCGCTGCTACAGAAGCCCTGCGACATTGGCGAGCTCTGGTGAACTTGTGAACTATTTTTCACCCAAGTTGAGAATCGAAACCGCACTTATTAGCAGATTTTCTTCAAGGGAATTCAGCTATTGAGATAGTACTCATGGCGCGATTTTTGAAATATTTCCTATATGTTTGCTCAAAATGGAAGGGAAAACTATGCCTTTAGTTTTCTATCACGGTAACGCACGTCCTCACGTGTCTTTGCAGACGATAGAAACTATCGGAGTTAGGCTGGGATGGGATGCCACATCCACCCTATTCACCAGACCTTGCCCCTACAGATTTTCATTTCTTAACGGGAAACAATTGGCTCGGGGACTGCAAAACGTACATGGGGGAGTTCATTGAGTAAAAATCTGAGAAGTTCTTGGGGGACGGAGTTAAAAAATTACCTGAAATTCATTAAGAAATGATTAAAAATATATACAAGAATCTTCACGAGTAGAAACGCTACGAAATTATTCTACAACCTATTAGATTAACATGGATGCGCAACTTTTTATAATACTTTTGGATTCAATTAATAAAAATACAGTACGAACGATATAGTTATTTGACCACCACTTATAATCTCTGTTGTTAGTAAATTTAATAAATTTTCTAATTCCTTCAAAATATATAAATAGCATATTGCATTCACATTTGGCTAAATGTATGTCGCTATCCATGAATTAGTCTTAAACAGTAATTTTTTTAACGCTAATAGGGAAATCCCAGTGTGTGCAGGTATACTACCTACTTATGACCTATTTAGTTTCAGTACATCTAGGTCAACCAAATAATCAACAGCTAACTAGTTAATGCCCTCTTACTTCCCAACATTTTAGTTAACTATTGTACCAAGAGTCGTTAGTGTAAGGAGTACAGTTGTATAGAAAGTACAGTTACAGTCTCCTCACTGTTGTATATGTTTGTCTGGATAGCTTTGATAAGTAAAACAGCTTATGAACTACAAATGTAATCATCATAACTCTATCTGCCTTTCCTGATATAAATGTAGCTTTAGAGATATGTTATCGTGCTTTATTGTGCTTTGAGGAAGGGAAATGTGTTGTAGTCCTTTGACAAATGGTATGGTTAACACAAAGGTTTAATTATTCACTTCATAATTATTTTACCTAATCTCCTCATTTCGCGTCCTCGCGTATTCACACACACACACACACACACACACACACACACACAACAAATGTGTGCAGGCAGACAATCTCTAATTAAATTTAAAAAAGTCCGTCACGCAGGGGCTGCGTTAACTAAGCAGATTTCTCAAGTGCGTCACGTTTTTGCATTTATCTCAAAAATTAAAAGTTCAATGAAAACAATATTTGGTATTTAAGCTTCAAATAAAATGCTTCATAACATAATAGAATATTGTTAATATGAGAGTAGTATGAGTGAGGGTTTACTGAAGAACGAAAACTAAAAAATGCAAATATCTCAGTTAATAATCAAGAAGAAGTGAAAAATGTACATAACAATATTTATACAACAAATTTATTTGCAAAAAAGTTGGTTCTATACGATTTTTCGATCCGACGCATAATATAATAATAATATAATACACATAATTATGGCATTTCATTAATATGTTGTAGATAGTCAAGTCTGTGTTACACTTCCCACGAATCGGGGGCTATTCTTTTGACATAAGGTAACCATGCGTAAATCTTATGTGCCTATTCGGAGTCTTCCTAATACGACTTCATGTTTTCTGTTGTCTCTGGTCGAACATTTCCATGGACTGATGGTGGTTTTAATAGTTTTTCGTTTATTGTTCTGGGTTTCGAATTAAAATCTAAATTTTAATGTTTTAAAAAACTCTTGTTCTTGTTTAAAGATAACAGTTCACAGTTAAGATTAAGAGGCAAATATATAAATACCAAAACATTTTCTAACTACAGTTAGACAATGAAATCTATTTAATGAATTTACCGCTAAATAAATTGCCATTGCACAGGCAGTAATCCTACCTAAGACTCCACGTTTAGCAAGTGTATTAAGGCATTAACTCACGCAGATAACCAGAACCCCTCGATATATACATAAATTTTAATGGCCCTTATGTTTTTAGCAGATTTCTCCTAAGAGATGAACAGGAGTGGTCCACATCAGAGAATTTTAATGTAGCCTAAAGTCTAAGTTGGGTAAGTAGTAGTACACGTACTAAATTTCATAAAATTAGGTTCAGCCGTTTATGCATGAAAGGGTAAACAAACAAACATACACCAAAGAAAGAACATGCAGTTATGGTGTCTATGACGTGTGAAACGAAAAGTTATCGTGAAAAAAATCAATGTACAGACAGAGTTACAATTTATATATATATATATATATATATATATATATATATATATATATATATATATATATATAATGTAAACGCTCTAGAGGTTGCAATTTTTGTTTGATCGCTTAAAAATTTGATAATTAAACGTTTTATGTAAAACTAAAGATCATGTTCGTTAATGGGTATTTTCGAAAATCTCCACTCCCCTGGTCCAATTTCTGCAACTAACGAACTTGAACTTGTTACATAAATGGAATAAATATCGAGTTTGGTAACGATATGTGTTTATAATTTTGAACACGATGGGAGAATTAGAAAATTCAAAATATCTCCGTTGTTATTATATGTCGAATCGTAAAACGTTATAGAATCAATCATGTTAAACTATTAAAGCTCTACGATTGTTGTTCAATGCATGTTTTCGTAACTCGAGCATTAAGCGAGTTATTAGTACTTTTCTTGTTACGTAAAAGGAATATATTTGGAGTTTGTGATAAATAAAGTATAAATGTAGAGTGTCTGATTTTATAATAAGGAAGCAAGATGAATTATGTAGTAATAGATATTATATTTGTGATAAGCTTAGCGATCTTCCACAATAATCAAATGTAATTGAGTCTAGTGGAATATAGAGAAATCTTCATCTTGATGGGATGGTAAGGAATTATATAATGAATTCGGGAATCATTGGCATAAGATGCTCTGATTCTTCTCCCGGAATCAATCCTCTTTCCCTCCGACCGGGAAAGCTTTAATCTATTCAAGGTTTCCATCTTCTAGCCCTAAAGATGGTATTAAACTCGAAGCTTTCAATGAAACCTATTTAGCAGATTTTCCCAAAATTTCCTCAAATGTCCATCGATCCTACTACCCGGGAGATGATGAAAATGAACTTGTTCAAAACTGTAATATATATACAGTTTTGAACGGACTTCATTTTCGTCATCTACTAGGTAGGATCGATGGACATTTGAAGAAAAATTTCGAAAATTCCGTCATGAGTACAACCTCAATAGTTGATTTCCCTTAAGGGAAATGTGCTAAAACCCAGGAAATTCCTGTTCCTTATTGGATCAAAGAATTCGAATTAGACAAGCGTACCGTAAAAGAAGACTTCAAAAATATTTTTGCTCAAAAAAATATATATATCTATATATATATATATATATATATATATGCCTGTTACCGCTCTAGCGGTCGCAATTTGTCTTTGATCATTACCAAACTCGATATTTAGTTGTTTTATGTAAAAAGAAAGATTAAGTTCGTTAACGGCTGAAATCGGACCAGTGGGAGGGGGTGTTTAGAGGGAGGATTTTCAAAACTTCGAAATATCTCCATTATTATGCATCGGATCGAAAAATTGTATATTACCAATCGTATTGCAAATTAAATGTACTATAAATATTGTTATATACGTTTATTCTCTATCTTGAATATTAACCGAGATATTTGCATTTTTCAGTTTTCAGCGAACCACCACTTCTACTCATGTTACGTAAACAATACTCTGCTACATAATAAATCACATTATTGGAAGTTTAAATACCAAAAATATTATTCAAGAGACCTTTATTATACGAGATACAAGCAAATATTTCCTAGTGATCTCCCCCCCCCCATCTTAAAGTTTTGGACTACTAAAATTTTATTGATTGAGATAAAAATTATTCTGACTCATTATTAATTACAGTACTAGATATAGTAAATAGTTCTCAATAAAATTAATGTGTTATATTCTGATATATTTCAGTAATTGTTTTTCTTTCTGGTGAGGCGGGCCGACCAGTTTGATTACATTTCTAACCTAATGCTTCCTGTTGGCATGTTATTGAAATTGGATGAAACATTTCTTATTTCCGTTTGTATTTAATCACGGTGTTATTGTGTCACCAGTATGTATATTTATCTATTACTGAACTTCACGAGGAAAATCTGCTTAGTTTACGCAGCCCCTGCGTGACGGACTTTTTGAGTGTGTTTTCCTAATATAAAGGTTTGTGGCCTTACCCTCTCTCCCACACTCACAATTTAGTTTGTAAAGTTAGTTATTTTGTTAATTTAATTATTTCAAATTAATGTGTTTATATAATCTTGATATTTTGGTGAATCTTCTGTATCGATGCTGTGTCTGCAATCTTGAAATATCTGCTAAATGTTTGTTGGATTTGTGGGAACTGTAGAACAGTATTTGCTTATAATTGTTTAGGTTATCAATAATAATTGGAATTTGGTCACGTTCAGAAGTGCCATTGTGTACACTGTATATGTCCCGGAGTTATCAATATTTGACTGTTTTCCTGTGTTTGGCCGTGCAGCGTGCCATATGTTGCAGTTTTCACTTAAGGGAAATCAGCTATTGAGGTTGTTCTCATGACGCGATTTTCTAAAACTTAATTAAAAAGTCCATCGGTCCTACCCAGGAGTTGACGAAAATGAGGTCCATTCGAAACTATAATAATAATATAATAATAAGCTTTATTGGCATCCTTTTCCAGGATAAAAGCCTCTCCCTTAGTAGGTATAATAAGGAGTCCATCCTAATTGTCATTTTGTTTTCCGATCGTCCTCTTCCACCATTCTCTATCTCTCGCCATTCTCCACCAATTGTTGCCAACGACTTCAGTAAGCTCGTCCCTCCATCTCAGGCACTGTCTTCCTCTATTCCTGACCATGTCCGTTGGGATCCATTCTGTTCAGACCTTCGCCCATCGCTTGTCGTTCATTCTAGCCAGATGACCTGCCCAGCCCCACTTCAATCGGTGTGCTTCAACTCTGAGGTTCTTCACCGGCACTCTTTTTAAAATATCCACATTCCTCTTCCTGTCCCTCTTTTTAACACCTAGTATACTCCTGAGCATAGCCATTCCAGATGTCTTGCTCATACCTCCGTAAAAATGCCGATTCTTCACACCTTTCTCCTTCCTTTAAAGTGTCACCTTTATTCCTGAAACTTCATCTCAAAGCACTAGTGACACTATTCCACTTATTGATACAAGATTTTTCAATGATAGTTCACTTTAAACCACTCAAAAGTAACTTTAACACGAAGACAATATTTAGACCAATTCTGCTATAATATTATGGCTGCTAGACCAGATATCCAGGTATATTCTTCTATAATATTACGGCTGCTAGGCCAGATATCCAGGTATATTCTTCTATAATATTACGGCTGCTAGGCCAGATATTCAGGTATATTCTTCTATAATATTACGGCTGCTAGGCCAGATATTCAGGTATATTCTTCTATAATATTACGGCTGCTAGGCCAGATATTCAGGTATATTCTTCTATAATATTATGGCTGCTAGGCCAGATATTCAGGTATATTCTTCTATAATATTATAGCAGCTAGGCCGGATATTCAGGTATATTCTTCTATAATATTACGGCTGCTAGGCCAGATATTCAGGTATATTCTTCTATAATATTACGGCTGCTAGGCCAGATATCCAGGTATATTCTTCTATAATATTACGGCTGCTAGGCCAGATATTCAGGTATATTCTTCTATAATATTACGGCTGCTAGGCCAGATATCCAGGTATATTCATCTATAAGATTATGGCTGCTAGGCCAGATATTCAGGTATATTCTTCTATAATATTATGGCTGCTAGGCCAGATATCCAGGTATATTCTTCTATAATATTATGGCTGCTAGGCCAGATATCCAGGTATATTCTTCTATAATACTATGGCTGCTAGGCCAGATATCCAGGTATATTCTTCTATAATATTATGGCTGCTAGGCCAGATATTCAGGTATATTCTTCTATAATATTATGGCTGCTAGGCCAGATATCCAGGTATATTCTTCTATAATATTACGGCTGCTAGGCCAGATATTCAGGTATATTCTTCTATAATATTACGGCTGCTAGGCCAGATATTCAGGTATATTCTTCTATAATATTATGGCTGCTAGGCCAGATATTCAGGTATATTCTTCTATAATATTATGGCTGCTAGGCCAGATATTCAGGTATATTCTTCTATAATATTATGGCTGCTAGGCCAGATATCCAGGTATATTCTTCTATAATATTACGGCTGCTAGGCCAGATATCCAGGTATATTCTTCTATAATATTATGGCTGCTAGGCCAGATATTCAGGTATATTCTTCTATAATATTATGGCTGCTAGGCCAGATATCCAGGTATATTCTTCTATAATATTATGGCTGCTAGGCCAGATATTCAGGTATATTCTTCTATAATATTATGGCTGCTAGGCCAGATATTCAGGTATATTCTTCTATAATATTATGGCTGCTAGGCCAGATATTCAGGTATATTCTTCTATAATATTATGGCTGCTAGGCCAGATATTCAGGTATATTCTTCTATAATATTATGGCTGCTAGGCCAGATATTCAGGTATATTCTTCTATAATATTATGGCTGCTAGGCCAGATATTCAGGTATATTCTTCTATAATATTATGGCTGCTAGGCCAGATATTCAGGTATATTCTTCTATAATATTATGGCTGCTAGGCCAGATATTCAGGTATATTCTTCTATAATATTATGGCTGCTAGGCAAGATATTCAGGTATGTTCTTCTATAATATTATGGCTGCTAGGCCAGATATTCAGGTATGTTCTTCTATAATATTATGACTGCTAGACCAGATATTCAGGTATATTCTTCTATAATATTATGGCTGCTAGGCCAGATATTCAGGTATATTCTCTATAATATTATGGCTGCTAGGCCAGATATTCAGGTATATTCTTCTATAATATTATGGCTGCTAGGGCAGATATTCAGGTATATTCTTCTATAATATTATGGCTGCTAGGCCAGATATCCAGGTATATTCTTCTATAATATTATGGCTGCTAGGCCAGATATCCAGGTATATTCTTCTATAATACTATGGCTGCTTGGCCAGATATTGAGGTATATTCTTCTATAATATTATGGCTGCTAGGCCAGATATTCAGGTATATTCTCTATAATATTATGGCTGCTAGGCCAGATATTCAGGTATATTCTTCTATAATATTATGGCTGCTAGGCCAGATATTCAGGTATATTCTTCTATAATATTATGGCTGCTAGGCCAGATATTCAGGTATATTCTTCTATAATATTATGGCTGCTAGGCCAGATATTCAGGTATATTCTTCTATAATATTATGGCTGCTAGGCCAGATATTCAGGTATATTCTTCTATAATATTATGGCTGCTAGGCCAGATATTCAGGTATATTCTTCTATAATATTATGGCTGCTAGGCCAGATATTCAGGTATATTCTTCTATAATATTATGGCTGCTAGGCAAGATATTCAGGTATGTTCTTCTATAATATTATGGCTGCTAGGCCAGATATTCAGGTATGTTCTTCTATAATATTATAGCAGCTAGGCCAGATATTCAGGTATGTTCTTCTATAATATTATGGCTGCTAGACCAGATATTCTGGCTGAATTCCCCCATTCAAAACTATACATGCGTATACATTTGCCTGCTATCGCTCTAGCGGTCGCAATTTTTTGTTTTACCGTTATAAAACTCTATATTTAAACGTTTTATGTAAAAAGAGAGATCAAGTTCATTAATGGCTGAAATCGGACTATGGCGAGGGGAAGGGGGTTTGAGGGGAGGAATTTCGAAAATTCTTAATATCTTCGTTATTTTGCGTCGTATCGAAAAGTTGTATAGAACCAATCTGATTGCAAATATAATGTTCTATAAATGTTCTTATGTATTTTTTTTATTATCTTGATTATTAACCGAGATATTTGCATTTTGTAGTTTTCTGTATTAAGTAGACCCCTACTCCTACTCATCTTATTATAACAATAAGCTGCTATGAATATCTTCATTCCAAGGTTAATTTCCAAATATGGTTTTCATTGAACTTTTAATTTGTGAGAAACATGCAAATTGGCTGTCTGATGACTTCATCAATTTAACATTTTTTCTTCAATCGAAAACGTTCATTTGTTCTATACCATACTCGATATTTAACTGTATCAGTCAACACTATACATCATAATCGCTATCGGCGGAAATTTGACCTATAATAGTGGGGGCTTAGAGGGAGGATTCGAAAATTCAATATATCTACTTTATTTTTATTCGGATCGTAAAATGTTATAGAACCAATCTTGTTAAAATATTGATGTTCTATGCGTTATTTCTAGCTCAAGTATTAATCCAGTTATTTGTACTTTCTTTTATTCTGCCTTTTATAACCCCTCTTCTTTTGTACCATCGGTTTTGTGGTACATATAAATAGAGAAAATGTGGTCTGATGCGATCACAAGCGAGTTATACCAGCAAATGGAAAATCTGCTTAATTTAAGAAGCTCCTGTGGACTTTTTTTTCCTCAAGAGGTTATATATACCACTCAAGTAAAGGATATATAGTAAGTTTTAGTTTTTCATTATTTAGTGACAAAAATTTTATAAATTGTGCAAAGTGAAATATTCCTAATGGTTTTTTTAGTCTTATGCCTTTAATAATTGTTGTATTTTTGAGAAAGGTCGAATACTCTTTGAATATCCAGGAGTGACAACGGTGTAGAGATGCAAGTGACAGGCAGAAAAGCTCATCCCTTGAGAGGGACGCTCCACCGCTGAAAGCAACCTATAGAAAAGGCCGGTTGAAGAGAGGATGGTCAGAAGGGTTTTCCAATACGATTCTGAGGGAGGTCTTTCCAACACTTCTGTCTGACCAAGCAAATTATTAATATATACAAGGCTAATATAAATTTTAATCAAATAAATAATCAAATCATACAATATGATTTTAAATAGGTTTGTTTTTGTGGCTATATTTGAACCTCTTATCGAAAAGTAACTATTTTATGAATGAATGTGGGTCTAAATGAACAAGATTATTTAGAATCTTCTCCAGCATCTATAGAGATTTTATTAGCAGATGTCCCTCAAGTGCTCTAGTGGTCCTAATCTTTGTTTGATCGTTACCAAACTCAATATTTAATCGTTTTATGTAAAAAGAAAGATCAAGTTCGTTTATGGCTGAAATCATACAAGTGGGAAGGGGGATTTTCGAACATTCAAAATATCTCCGTTCCCTCACGTCGAATCGAATATTTGTATAAAACCTTATAAAATCTTATTACAAACTAAATGTACTATAAATATTGTTTTATATACATTTGTTCTCTATCTTCAATATTTGCAGTTTCAGCCTCCAGCAAACCCCACTCCTACTAATGTCATATTAATAATAAGCCGTTATATCATGAACCACTTCATTCCAGGGTTAAATACCAAATATTGTTTTCATTGAACTTCTACTTTGGAAGATATAAGCAAATGCCTTCTCTTGATTCCCTTCCGCCTTCGTTTGTTCTTGGAATACTAAAATTTGAGTGAATGAAATAAAAATTGTTCTGGTTCATTCTTTATTACAGTTAGATATAGTAAATAGTTTTCATCAAAAGTAATATGTTATATTCTGACATATTATAGTCGTTTTTTTCTTTCCTGTGAAAAATATTTCTATCTATCTTTTCAGCTCTGAGCGGTTTGCAGACCTGTTTGTTTACAATTCAGTTGGGTGTTTATTAAAATTGACTGAACGATTTCTGATTTTATTTATTCACATAATATTCACGTTGGTGTTAAGTGTTGCCTGTATGTAAATTTATCTATTCTAATACTTTACGTGGAAAATCTGCTTGGTTTACGAAGACCCTGCGTGAGGGACTTTTCGACATTTTTCTTCAAATGTCCATCGATCCTACTTAGTAGATGACGAAAATGGGGTCCGTTCAAAACTGTGTATATATATATATATATATATATATATATATATATATATATATATTTGTCTGTTACCGTTCTAGCGGTCTCAATTTTTGTTTGATCGTTACGAAACTCGAAATTTAGTTGTTTTATGTAAAAAGAAGGATCAAGTTCGTTAACGGCTGAAATCGGACCAGTGGGAGGGGGGGGGGTTTAAAGGGGAGGATTTTCGAAAAATCGAAATATCTCCGTTACTATACTATAAAATTAATCTTATTGCAAATTACATTTACTACAAATATTGTTCTATACATATTTTCCGTATAATGAGTTTTAACCGAGATATTTGTATTTTTTGTAATGAGTTCCGTTTTCAGTAAACCCCTACTCCTACTATTGTTTTCGACAAATCTTTATTTTACGAGTTACAAACAAATACGTTCTGTTTACCCCCCACACCTTTATTTTTATTGGACTACAAAAATCTGAGTGATTGAGATAGAAATTATTTTGATTCATTTCAAATTACTTCACTAACTATAATAAATAGTTTCCAATAAAATTAATATTTTATATTCAGATATATTTCTTTAATTGTTTGTTTTTCCGGTCTATCTATCGATACTGCACTACAAGGTTGGCTAACCTGTTTGTTTACAATCCAGCCGTATTACGTTGTAGGGACGATTAACTTAATTCACTGAAAGATTTCTCACTGCCGTTTGTAATTATTCACTAATATTCATGGAAGTGTTACCTGTATATTTATTTATCTATTGTAAACCTTCGCTGGCAAACCTGCTTGTTCCTTAATCATGTGAAAATCTCATAACCGTCTGAATCGTATTTTGCCCCCCCCTTTCTATTTTCTTCCCGGATTCCTAAATTTGGAATGGTTGTGATTAAAATTATTCTGGTCTATTATTAATTACAGCACTAGATATAATAAATAGTTATGAATAAAATTTATAACTTATATTCAAATATATTTCCGTAATTGCTTTTATTTCCGGTAAAAGCTGGCTAACCTGATTGTTTAGAACTCAGACTGCTATCAGGAAGGTTCTTACCATTTGACTTGCCCTTTATTTGTTTACTTAATATTCACAGCTGTATTAAGTCTTACAAATAATGGATATTCTGTGGTACTATTTAGTGTTGGTGTAATAAGTGTTCAGAGCGCTGCTATCATTAACGGTCTTTTGTGTTCTTGTTGTTTTTTGAGATTGAATTGTTTTTAATTTAATCTCGGAGCCTAACGGACGAGAGTTACTTTCCCGCCAAAAGCTAGTTCGGCCATTTCCTTGACTGGCTCGGCTCTCGTGAAATTTCTCTATTGTAAAACTTCACGTGGGAAATCTGCTTAGTTTACGCAGCCCCTGCGTGACGGACTTTTATTAATTGACGTCATATCTTCAGGTGGTTTGGCCATTGTCAAGTGAATGTTACAAGTTAGGCAAGTGTGTCTGTCCGTCATTAAGTTAGTGAAGTCATGCATTATCTTTATTGATGTTGATTTTTTTAATTTGACGTTCTTAATTCCTAATTTCGTAGGATTCTACAAGAAGAGCGCGCCAATAAAAATATCAACATCATATGGTTCACTCATCATTTTTAGATGAAAAAGTAGATGGTGTAGAACAAGAAGATAATGTGTATATTCTCTCTATTCCCACTGCCGATTATTGGGTAAATGCCAGTCTTTATTAAATTCCTGGCAAAATTAATGGTGACCAATTAACAGTGAGAAACTTCGAGAAGGTAACAGTACCATTAGCCCCAAAGAGATATTGGACAGAAGTAGTAGACAAGAAGAGGTTTCCTTAACGAGCTTAAAATTGGCCATTGTACACAAACATATATCCTCTTAAATGGGCTAGATCCCATAGTGTGTCCTGTCTGTCAAGGCAATGAGGTCCTGCCGGTTTAATTGTTGTTCTGGGTTCCTGGGCATACTACAAAGATAGAAACCAACTAAAAATTTCTCAGACATTATAAGAAAGCCTTGGCTGACATTATACCCTTAAGAAGAAATAACACGCTGACAGATTATTAGCATATCTAAAGAGAACACACGCATGGAACTGAATCTAAGTAATCTGTTTGCTATTAAAATTTTGGTATAGCAACAAGGAGCATGGTCGGTACTTGAATGGATGACCGCTGAGTTGGTTCACCAGTTCACTACCAGAGCGCGCTAGTGTCGCGGCGTTTATGTAATGGCGGGAGTCCAGTGTGTAAATCAGTTTAACAGCTTGTCGGTATGACAAAGGACATTGACTCTCCTAGAAACTTTTGAGATAAGATCACTTTTCACCCCCAACCCCCGGGTATATAATGAGGCCCATAAGTCTACTAGAGATAACTCATTCCAGGTCCTCCTTGGTTAACGGTGTAAAAACTCTGATCGTGAATTCTTCGAGCCCAACTCGGTGGCGTCCAAAGATCTTAAAGGTCTATAATGCCAACCAAAAAAAAAAAAAGATTAAGTGAATATTGGCTACGAAGAAAGAAGGCGGAGTAGGAACGTTTTGCTCGCGTTGGAGCCTGAACCATTACTGACTTCATGTTTGTTGCTTCCTGTTTCAAATTGTATCTAATTTGATTGGCCCAAGATCATATATCTCACCACCAGCTAGCTTTCAACTTGATTAGTTCTACTCCATGGTGATTCGGTAGAATGGAAGAAACTTGTACTTCACTTAACCAAGGGTTGCCTGGTGTACCAGTTCTATACTACAGCAGTTCTGGGTAACATTTGTCTTATATGTACTAAGAAATCAAGATTTCAGTAATCTTATTGTAGGGCCTAATTGTTAAATTTAAGGATCAACCTATCTTGCTTAATGGAAACAATTGTCTATGTTTTACGCTACAAACAAACTTCGTTTTCCTCTTTGCTTCCATCAATATTGACGTCAGTCCCAAGTGTTATGTTGCTTTGTTGTTTTGAGTTTTCCTGTTATGTCAGCCAGCGTTGTGAATCTCACGGTCTGAGTGCTTCATTATTTGCTTGCAATTTCATATTTATCCTAATAAATAGGGAAATTGAGATACAGAGAGAACAAACAAGCAAATCCATACGAAGTGCTGGTGGAATCTGGAATAGTTCTTACAGGGGCGTATTGCAGGATCCATTCTAGCTTGAGGGAATTTGTTTTAATATTTAGAACTTTGTCCCACGATTTCCTACCGTATGTCATCATTGGCGTACTCGCTTTATGTTGTCTTTGCCAGTTCATTCGTGATGGAGCAGCCGTCCTCAGAAATCCTGACTATGCCAAACAACTATTGAATAGTTCTGAAGACCAAAGCAGGGGTTTTAAAAATCATCACGCTCAACAATATTATTGTTTTTCTGTAAGAACCAGTGTGTGGAAATTTCAGGAATGTAACATTTTGTGCCACTATCACTATTTTTTCTAGGAGCCACCTGTGTAAGCTATGGGACCAATTATCTTGTAGGGAATGACCATATAATCTCACTATCAATCCGAAGAATTCTCTTTTCTTCCCGAAAACATCTGTAAGACGTAAGGTGAGGATCTCCGTGAAGGTCCTGATTTTCGTGTTAATAGTTACAATGATTGTTCCTACCTCATTGAAACAAGTTTCCTCAACACCATACCATGGATAGGATCCGACACAACTAGTTTCTTTTCAACAACTATCAGGACGATTAGGGCACTCTCGCATTGCGGATTCTGTGCAAGTTCACGTTATACAACATAAGATTGCAAGTGCGGTGTGTGCGTTGTTTAGATCCTGGAAGTGTAAATCCACCATGTCGCTATACCAGTAAATACTTGAGCGAGAATCTAGGGATTCGTGATCAGTGTTTTTACCTCCTGGAATGATGGCTGTCTCCAGTAGACTGACGGGCCACATTGTATCCGAAGGGTCTGTGGCAAGTTCACGCTGTCAGCTTGCCTGTGGACGGGATCTAAGATAGTCACAATAAATAGTCATATATATAAGAAGCATATATATATATATATATATATATATATATATATATATATATATATATATATATATATGCACGCTTCTTCAGCGCGCTCTGGTATCGTCCTCGTAAACTAATATTCTCCCTTGGCGAGAGTCGAACCTGAACCTATTTTTGCTTTCAGCTTACTGACGGTTGTAGTATATGTAGCCACAACTTAATCCGCAAGGACACCGGCGACCCCAGATAAACATATAGATATTTAATTTAAAATATCTCACAATCACTTAAATATCAAATACGGATTGGGTAAAATTAGTGTAATTAAATGGATAAAATGTAAACCACGTTAGGCAAGTATACAGATAATAGAAACTTCCCCAAGGTCCCGATGTTACATAATAATGTTTATATGCATGCATGTGATCTGACTAATTGATTTGAAGTTTAGTGCGTACTATTGCTCTTAAATAAAGCATATTAAACCAAAACGATTGAACTCCTCAATCTTTTTTATGTTAGAAAAGAGAGTGTATTTTTAATCTAAAATTAATACCTGAGTTAAAGGTAGTTGAGACAACGATGAAATGATGGGGGTTTTTCGGAAGAACTGTTTTTACATAGAGCTAATTATGAAAATAACCCTTTTTCTTTTTGCATTTCTTTGAGGAGCAGCTACCTGGTATCCTTCTCGACTGGGGTAATCTACTTCATCATGTTCATCTTTGATAACTTGTCGGATAACATTTTCAGGGCAGTAACATTATTTTAGTTTTTTATTTGCTGCCCGAGAGACAGATGTACATTTCCCTTTCTGAATCATTAATGTTTTTTATGTTTTCACCATTAATTCACAAAGGAAAATAAAATATAATTTTTATTTTTAATGAATGTTATAATGTTTATAACAAGTATTTAATAACTACTTTATTCCCCAATTTTGTTCTCTCATAAAGTAATAGCAGGCATGTGAGTATTTGTGTTGCAAAAGGCCTATTTCAGTTTAATATAAAATAGTGCAGGTTATTTTATAATCCAGTTCTCTAGAGTGTGGATATAAAACTCTATGAAGTTTGATGCCAATAAAGTATGTCAGAGTGCCATAAAAATAGTACTAATAACCACGAAGGTCCCTAGCCTATTATTTTTTATGACCGTTGCTATAAAAACTGTTGCCTTCCAAAAATACTGCCTGCTGGAGTTATTTTTTCTCAACATAGTAACCATATGAGAAGTCATCTATTTGAGTACATGTTGCATTGCCACATGTTACATTACATAAATAGTGGAAATAATTAAATAAATGGAATTTTACAATATTTACAGTGCAATGAATTATTATCATAAAATAAAATTGTGAAATATGCGAAGTAATTGAAAAATAATACTGATAAATAAAATTTAAAAACTAATTAAATTAAGTTAAACTCAACTGAGTTCACGGTTTTTTCTTTCTTTTTTAATTTACGAGTCTATCTAAGACAAAATATATTGAATTATAAATATCATTCGACATAATCAAAACTAAATTCTAATGTATTTTGCTATTTCCATATTTATACTTTTGGTAAATTTTATGAGAACATTATTATATTTATTCAATATTATATGGGGTCGATCTGGCCAATTACCTTTTAAAATTGCGTTCATCATTAAATTCGACTTACTTTGATTAAAAATTGCATAGTCGAACACCATATGTAAAAAGGTTTGTGTTGTCTGTTTGTCACAAGTACATTTGTTATTATATTAAATTTTGTTCCTTCTTAACATCCTGCCTATTAGAAATTGTGTGTATTTGTGAAGGTGAGTCTTTATTGTGTTGTATTTATTGTTAGTTATTTGTGTATAGTAAGCTGTAAGATTTGTGAAATTTTGTCCATTCCCTGTCTCATTTATGTATTGTGTCGGTACTTAAGTCTTTAATAATGTAAGAGAGGGCTACGAATTTTAATTCTGGGATAAGTGATGTATCTTGAGGTCCGTTCTTTCAAAGCGTATTCAGAAATATTAAGGTGCATTTCTGAGAATCTAAAAGAGTCTAATAAAGTATTTGAGAACACGGCGTTACAGTGGCGAAACAGTCAAAACCGTCATATTTGTTATCAGCTGATGCAATTTAGTGATAAGATGGTTCAACTTACTGCAGTTCTGCAAATGCGAGGAGTCAGCGCAACCCTCGAAAGGTACACCAGAGTTGTAGCATTGCAGGCTCTTTTCGATGCACTGACCATTGTCACATGTAAATTCTTCATCGCTGCACGTGTTCATTTCTGCAAACAAAGGATACAAATAGTTGTAGTTGCCAAATCATTTATTAGATAATTGTACTATTCAACGAAAGCACTCTATGTAAGTCTGTAGTGTCTGAGCATAGATTACTGCAACTACTGAATTACGAAAACGATTTTGCTTTCTACTGAAACATAAGCGATTCCTTCTTAGACGTGATAAAATTTGACAAATTCTCAAGCTTATCTAAGTCAACTTGACAAGGTTTCATTCAAGTTGACTTGACATTGCTCAAGATTTGACTTTCCTCTAGTCAAGGATCAACTTGACTATACTAAACACTGGTCTGATTTCATCCATTGACGAACTTGATAACGATAAAAAAAGAAATATGGATGCTAGAAACTAGTGATTCCTTACTAAGTTTTATTTAGTTGTAAAGTGTAGCCTTGAAGGTCGGATACCAGTCCAACCAGTAGTCAATCATCAATGCGAATCGATTTAGTAGCTTCTGGAATAAAGATGCGGCTATTTTTTATCTGTAATGCCACCATAATACTGTTAGGAATGGCCTATGCTGACCACTTGACCACCAACCCATCAAAGGCAGTTGAGCCAAAGATTGCCATTTTTTGTTTTCAAATAACTTATGCATACAAATTAAATTTCAAATTCATAAATATTATAAATATACACAGCTTTATCCAACTTTTAGTAATTTGTTTGAAAATAATTGAGCCTACCGTGCATTATTGTTATGTTCTTGTATTAACGTTATTGAACGCTAAGATCATCCTGAACACATTGGAAATTACTCATTAAACAGTACTTATTCAGCGTCTTATAGATTCGTTGCCAAATTCTTATTGATTGGATTATAATTACTATAGGAGCAGCAGTGCGAACGGACATCGGTGGGACTAACAGACATGCACGCGAATTCCATCAGTTTTTAACAGCCTTGAATGGCAGACACGCCAATTCCAACGGATCTCGAGAGAAGTTTTCATTGCTTTTAAAACCAAACTCTTACCTCTCCTGGATACATTTTTGTTGTATTTCCTTACAATAAACAATTTGTCCAAGTTTTGAGTACAAATCCTCTGAAGATTGTTGTTTCACCCTAATAAACTAAACAAAAAATGGGTAGTCATCTGTCATTATAATGTTGGGGAAGTACAATTGAAAAAAAAAGAAAGTCCGTCCGTTCTGCGTAAACTAAGAGGATTTCCCACGTTTGCCACGTATTTGCATTTATCTCAAAACGTAAGAGTTCAATGAAAACATCATTTTCTATTTAGACTTCAAATACAGTGTTTCATGATATCACAGCTTATAGTTAATATGACATGAGTAGGAGTGGGGGTTTACTGAAGGCCGAAAACTAAAAAATGCAAATATCTCCGTTAATACTAAAGATAGAGAATAAATGCGCATAACAGTATTTGTAGAAAATTTTATTTTCAATAAAAGTGGTTTTATACAATATTTCGACCCGACGTATAATAACGGAGATATTTCGAATTTTCGAAATGCTCCTCCTCAAACCCCCCACCCCACTGGTCCGATTTCTGCCATTAACGAAATCGCCCATTAGTTTCGAATGAAACGAAATCGAGTTCGGTTACGATGAAATACGAATTGCGACCCCTAGAGAGGTAACAGACAAGTATATATTGTTGCGAAAATTAATACGTGAAAGATTGCCTGAAGGAGAGGGAGCCGTGCATTTGATCTAATTAGGGCCGATCTATTTAGAGCAGCCCGCAGAATCTAATTATAGCTGCCCATCTTCCAGGAACTTCAGGACCTTTCTCGAACTGGCCCCTTCTACGCCTAGGCCCTTCTACAGGTATATATAAGGGACTCTCACAGTACCCCGTTCAGCGCTACAGTGCGACTTAGTGCAGTGCGGTAAAGTGTTGTGCCGTGAAGAACAATGTTGTGCCGTGACTGTAACAGTTTAGTGCCGTGTTTATGACAGTGCAGTGTCGCGAAGTAAATTTCAATGACCGTGAGTGAATTATTGGAATGTGTAATCTGATTGAACAGTGACACTATAAGTGTAATCCTGTGAGTAGTAATAATTAACCAAGTGTATTGTGTATTGTGAAATAAATCGTGTATTGAAAAACTGTGAAACTTGAGTGTGTTTAATTTTGCAATCCAAAAGAACTCTTATTAACACGTTAAGGACGGCACGGGGTCAATTGACCCCGTACGTAACTGTCTCCCAGGACGGGTCGGTTTTGAAGATAAATGTTCAAAAAATACTTTGACGGTTTTTGCTTTGTACTAGTAAATATAATTAAAAATAGTACGTTTATGCATTTCAAATCCAAAAAATACGTCGTATATCATTGAAAAAATGCACGGGGCTTTATGACCCCGTGCCGGCCTGGAGAGTGGTATTTGGGCTCTAGTCCGGCACGGGCTCATATAGCCCCGTGTTATTTCCCGTGCTTTTCCTGTGAACCGCTTGTTCTGTTATTTACAAAGGCTTATGTAAATGACAGAACGCGTCCCTCCTCTTTCAGTTTACTTTTTGCTGTTGTTTCGAAACATTAATCTGTATAATGAGCAAATCACGTGGCCGACAATTAGTGGATATAGCTTTATTAAAAAAGTGTTCCGGGTGTTTCGAAAAATTAAGAAAAAAATTGTCCTCTAAATAAGCAGACAAAAAAGTTAGAACGTATTGTGAAGAGTGCAACATGAAGTCACTTTGTCTACAATGCTTCAACAACTGCCATAAATCTATGTCCTAACCATTGTGATAATGAAGAATTGTTAATTACAAAATAATTATTTGTTTATTCATATTTTTTCTTTATTATGTTTATTTTCCAATTATTTGTTTAAACTAAATTCCTAGTTCCTAGTTCGTTTTTCTCGTTTTGTAATTTTATCTTTATAAACTAATAAATTTTGATTGTAATGTGTCGTAATTTAAAGTTAAATCATATTCACCCATTTTAAAGTATAAAAAAAATTAAAATCCTTTGTTGATCACCAAAATTATCACACAAAGGAGAAAAAAAGTTCCCGACAAGGTGAAAAATGTAAGGTAAATATTCATTTCTAAGTCACGTAACAAAAAATTGATGAAAACATGGCCTGCGACTGCCATATATTTTTTGATGTCCAAAGAGTAAAAAAATGCTTGAATATAGCAATTTAGTTCATTTTTCGAGTTGTAGTAGCGCGTTAAAAGGGGACATAAGTATGTGGTCGATTGACCCCGTGCCGTCCTTGTGGATAGGCCACATTTTTGATGCCCGTCCAGAACGTGTTAACAACGTTTTATAACTGGCTTTGTAATAAAAACGTAACAATATATATATATATATATATATATATATATATATATATATATAAAACTTTGAACGTACCTGATTTAGGTCGGATCGATGGACATTTGAGGAAATGTTTCGAAATTCGTATCATAAATACGACCTCAATAGTAGATTTCCCTTAAGGAAAATCTACTAAAAGGCAATTGATAGCACACGGATAAGTCTATGTGAGTACTAGAAGTTTATCTTCTATTAGATCATTCAATTTCTACTCCCTCACCAATAGCCTTTGATGGGATGAGAAGGAGACTCCGAGAAGATAGGAAAAGCTACACCCAATCTGATCCAGTCAGCTTCCGGCAGTTAACCATTGATGGGAAGAGTGTTGAATGGGAAGATAGGATGATTCTTCAATCGTGATCATTCAATGTACTGTCTACATCCATTCAATGGAATACTTAACCTATAAAAAGTCCGCCAGGCAGGGCTGCGTAAACTAATAAGATTTCCCACGTAAAGTTATACAATAGAGAAATCTCCATACGACTGCCTATCAGTTACGGAAACGGCCGATCTAGCTTTCGGCAGGAACCATAGCTCGTCCATTATACTTAATAAAAATGCAAATATCTCGGTTAATATTCAAGATAGAGAATAAATGTATATAACAATATTTATAGTAAATTTCAATTTGCAATAAGATTGGTTCTATACAATTTTTCGATCCTACGTATAGTAAAGGAGATATTTCGAATTTTCAAAAATCCTCCCCTCTAAACCCCCACTCCCACTGTTCCGATTTCAGCCAATAACGAACTTGATCTGTCTTTTTGCATAAAACGTTTAAATGCCGAGTTTGGTAACGATCAAACAAAAATTGCGACCGCTAGAGCGTTAACAGACAAATAAATACATATCTATATATATATATATATTTTGAACGGATATATATATATATATATATATATATATATATATGTATGTGTGTGTGTGTGATGGACAAATATATATGTGTGTATATATATATATATATGTGTGTGTGTATATATATACACATGTATATATAGTTTTGAACGGACCTTATTTTCGTCATCTCCTAGGTAGGATCGATGGACATTTGAAGAAATGTTTCAAAACTGGCATCATGAGTACAACCTCAATAGCTGAGTTCCCTTAAGGGAAATTTGCTAAAAACCCGTCACTGCAGGGGCAGCGAAAACTAATCAGATTCCAGGCAAGGTGAGATTTGTACGTTTGGCAGAACTTATAAATGCGAACAGTTCTATCCAATGATGAAAGTTAATAAATCAAAACGTCGTACAAGGTTGACTGACGATAATTTGGAAAATTCTTTTCGTCTTTGTATCAGTGGAATTAATCAAAAAAGTCTGTCACTCAGGGGCTGCGTAAACTAAGCAGATTTCCCACGTGAAGTTTTACAGTCAAGAAATCTGCCCAATAACAACTGTAGAATAAGGGATCTTTATACCTATTCACGAGGGACGAATAGTTTACGGAAACGGCCGCCAGAGCTCTCGGTGGAATGTCCCGAAAATAGCCGACTCCTGCCGACCACGTACAGAATACAAATTCAAATATCTCGGTTAATATTCAAGATAAATAATAAATGTATAGAACAATATTTATAGTAAATTTAATTTGCAATAAGATTGATTCTATACAATGTTTCGATTTGATGCATAATAACGGAGATATTTTGAATTTTCAAAACTCCCCCCCCCTGTAACCCCCCCTTCCACTTGTCCGATTTTAGCCATTAACGAACTTGATCTTCCTTTTTACATAAAACGATTAAATTCCGAGTTTGGCAACGATCAAACAAATATATATATATATATATATATATATATATACACATATAATTTTGAACGGACCTCATTTTCGTCATCTCCTGGGTAGGATGGACATTTGAAGAAATTTTTCGAAACTCGCGTCTTGGGTCCGACCTCAATAGCTGATTTCCCTTAAGGGAAATCTGCTAAAATTGATAGATTAGATTCACAAATTTAAGCTCAATGATTTCTGTCTCATATCTATTTAAAATTCGTTGTTTGTAATAATTTCAAATTTTATGATTTAATTATAATGTCGTATCTATTATTTTCATTTCGTTTTGTTTTTTTAATAAATTGTATTATAATTACATTGTCGTTATAATTTCATTTCGGTTATCAATCGATAAATATCATGACATTACTTTAAAATGCACTACTTTTAAAAGTGGCCCGCGAACATACTTTCACACTGAAGTTTGGCCCGCAACATGTCAAAGGTTGCCCATACCTGTTCTAAACGGAAAATTCGGTTGAAGTTTAAAAGCCAAAAAGTTTCGCCATTACAATACCTTATTTCATACAATAATAATAACCGTCGTAATGCGAAATATTAAGAATATAGTGTATTTGGATAGTTGTGTCTATCAGAGAATTTATTTCTTCCTTCGAGGAAACCTTAATAAAATTATCAACCTACTCTACCTTTTGCGTGCTATGATAACTAAGAAGTTTTTAAACCCTCAAAAACTAATATTTAATATTAAATCTTGACCCATTATTTTTAATAAGTATGCTTTCGTTGAATGAAAGTAAAAAAGAAAGAAAAAGGGAATATCTCTCGGGGCCTAAATGAAATTAAAAGTAAACAACTCGTTAAAATGCTTCTGAAGAATTATGATGGGGACTAATGATCCCTTTGGACTCAATAAAATGCAAATGAAGACACTTAGCAGTACAATGGCCTTGGTTGAATTGTGTACTGGGTTCCCTCGGGGGCTTGTTCTCATTCACTCGAAAAGTTCATTCACTGTAAGGAAAGTCTCACATATAATCCGCCTTTTATGAGATAAATTGTGAGAACATGAAGGTATTTTGTACGTGTACATGATACTGAAGATATTTATTCTCCGAATTGCTAAGTACTCATAATGACTGCCTGTGTAAGGCCCATACCCTCAAATCAAGAGTCCAGAGAAGTCACCAGTGCAAATTAATAATGCGTCGAAGCGAATACTAATGTAGCTCATATTTTGGGCACTAGAACTCAAATTCAAGATCAAATTACTCCACAGTGAAAAGCACTTAGGTATTGAGGCCGTACTCATGTCGCCAAATTCTTCAAATGTCCCTCGGTGCTCCCCAGGAGATGACGAAAATGAGGTCCGTTCAAAATTATATATATATATATATATATATATATATATATATATATATATATATATATATATATATCTATATATATATAAAATTGTAACCTCTGTCTGTACATTGATTTTTTTCCCGAAATTTCACGATAACTTTTCATTTCACATGTCATAGACACCATAACTGCATTTTGTTTCTTTGGTGTCTGTTTTTTTGTTTGTTTGTTTATTTGTTTTTTGTTTGTTTTTTGTTACCTTTTCACGCATAAACGCCTCTCCCGAATTTTCGAACCTAAAAATGGTATTCATATTACAACTAACCCAACATAGAATTAAGGCTATATTAAAATTCTCTGAGACAAACAGGAGTGGGGGTTATAAGGGAAGCCAGAAATTAAAAATAGCAATATTTCGTTTCCATTAGTTTTCCGACAAATATGAACATAACAAAAGTTGTTTATTTTGTTTTTTAGAGTAACTTTTGTTATATGCACTTTTGCCGTATACGGAAGTATATAATGAGTTATACGCTAAAAAACTATAGCGGAAGTTCACACAATTTTACTTGGCACAAAAGACTCAACCACTAAACCAAACTCGGTATGTGAATTAGTATTAACGACTTCCTCATAATAAGCCATACTAACATTTCTAGAGACGGGCAGGAGTGGGGGTTATAAGGGAGGCCTGAAATAACAAACATAGCGATATTTCTTATTGCTTTTTCAGCAAATATGTACATGACAAAAGTTGTTTATTTTGTTATTTAGAGAAACTTTTGTTATATACACTTTTCTTTTATAACAAAGTATAAACGAGATATACGCTAAAAACTAAAGTGGGGGCAACTATTTTATTGGGCACTAACGGTAGAACCGAAGTTAACAACACTCGGTATGTAAAAAACATTAATTCTTCCATGTTTATAGGCTATACTAAAATGGTTAGGTTCCATGGGGAATGGGGTTATGCGGGAGGCCTGAAATAAAAATTCGCGATATTTCATCGTCTATTTGGTTTTTGGCAATTGTATATATATACATATATTGTATATATATACTTTTTTAATTAGTGTAAATTTTGTTTTATAATTATTTTTTTTTGTAAAATAAGGTATGAAGCAAGTAATTTGCTTAGAAATATTGATATGCTCAACAATACATTCCAATATGAACTACCCAGGTATCTCACCTGGATAAGTTAATTCAAATCCATGTTAGAATTTTATCCCTAATAATTCAAAACTATGTTATTTTTTAACGCCAGTAACAGTTTGCACCAAATAAGGTATACGGCCCCCATCCTTCTCTAAGTGTATTTAATACATTATTTAATTTAAACGTGAAAAATATTTGAAACAGTTTTAGAATTGTGAAGATAATGTAATATGACTTTTTAATATATTTGAATGTATTAGAGGATAGCTATCCAAAATGCATTGCAGGTTGGCAGCACTGAGACTATGTAAGTGTCGAGCTACTTCCTTTGTCCCATCAGTTCTGCCGCTTCCCTTCCGACCTCATATTGGTCTATGTTTACATGTTAATTGATGCTTATAGCAATGTATTATTATTCTCAGGAATGTGAATTTCTTTAATTATCATAAATAAATAATTTACTAGAATAAACGCTAGGGAGGTGCACTCAGGTATTTCTGGTATTTATTAACTCTGCTCCGTTAATGTAGTATGATATACTTTACTGAAAACCAATATGAATACACAGTTTACAATCGAGATTTATGAAAGAGTGTTTTAATAGAGGCTATGGCGTACCTAAAACAGCTGTCACCGTTGGACATTGTACTGCATGAAGGGAAAGAAACTTATTCATACATGGTTTGGAAGATAGAATACATTCTAGGATTATGAATTATATGGTCCATCACTTTATAAAAAAAAAAACTACATACACAGAGGACGGGAAATATAAAAATATTGAGGACAATGAAGTCTTAAATAACAAATAATTTTATTATTAACAAATCCACAGTAACGACGGGAATAAATTCTAAACACTGGGACAGGGAAATAAAAAAAATATTGTGGAAAGTAAAGCCTTGCCAAAAATATGCCATCTTCATTCAGCCTCAAATGAATTCCCGGGCGAAGCCGGGTACCTTAGCTAGTATATATATAAAATTGTAACCTCTGTCTGTACATTGATTTTTTTCGCGAAATTTCACGATAACTTTTCGTTTCACATGTCATAGACACCATATCTGCATTTTGTTTCTTTCGTGTATGTTTGTTTGTTTGTTTGTTTGTTACCTTTTCACGCATAAACGGCTGAACCGAATTTTATGAAACTTGGTATGTATATTACTACTAACCCAACTTAGACTTTAGGCTATATTAATTTTCTCTGAGGCGAACAGGAGTGGGGGTTATAAGGGAAGCCTGAAATTAAAAATAGCGATATTTCGTTTTCTATTGTTTTTTCGGCAAATATGCACATAACAAAAGTTGTTTATTTTGTTATTTAGAGTAACTTTTGTTATACACACTTTTGTCGTATACCGAAGTTTAAATGCGTTATACGCTAAAAATTATAGCGGGAGTCAACAATATTATTTGCCAGAAATGACTCAACCGAACTAAATAAAACTCGGTATGTGTATTAGCATTGAGGCCTTCATTATAATAAGCCATACCAACATTTCTATGGACGGGCAGGAGTGGGGGTTATAAGGGAAGCCTGAAATTAAAAATAGCGATATTTCGTTTCATATTGGTTTTTCCGCAAATATAAACATAACAAAAGTTGTTTATTTTGTTATTTGGAGTAACTTTTGTTATATACACTTTTTTCGTATACCTAAGTATAAATGAGTTATACGTTAAAACTTTAGCGGGAGCCAACAATTTTATTGGGCACTAACGGCTGAACCGAACTTAACAAAGCTCGGTATGTCAATTAGCATTAATTCTTCCATGATTATAAGTTATATTAAAATTTTTAGGTTGGAACGGGAGGGGGGTTATAAGGGAGGCCTGAAATAAAAATTCACCATATTTACATGTATAAGAGACGGGAAATATAAAAATATCGAAGACAGTGAAGCCTTATCGAACAAATATTCTATTATTAGCTAATCCACGGCAACGACGGGTATCAATCCTAAAATCTGGGACGGGTAAATGTCAAAATATTGTGCAATGTAAAGCCTGCTAAAAAATACTGTCACCATTCAGCCTCAAATGAGTTCCCAGGCGAAGCCGGGTATCTGAGCTAGTATATATATATATATATTATATATATATATATATAATATATATAATATATATATATATTTGTCTGTTAACGCTCTAGATGTCGCAATTTTCGTTTGATCGTGATATTTAATAGTTTTATGTGAAGAAACAGATCAAGTTCGTTTATGGATGAAATCGGACCAGTGGGAGGGGAGATTAAAAGGGGGGAAATCTCTACATATTACAGAACAGTAAATTTTCAATAAGTTTGGTTCCATACAATTTTTCACTCCGACGTATAGTAGCAGAAACTTTTCAAATTTTCGAGATTTACCCTTCCTCTCCCCCCACCTCTGCCCCCGCTGTACCTTTGGGTTTTCCCATACCAGCAGTCTCCATTTAATAAGAGATATAAAATTTTGAATAGATAAATTAGGCCAGGTAAGTTAGTCTAACTCACCGAGGAGCATGGCTAAGCATAAAAGTACAACATTTGGGAGATTTAGTATTAGCCCGAAAAGTCCTGCGGGTACCCCTAGGATCTCCCAAATGTTGCACTTTTTTGTTTAGGAGTGCTTGGTGAATTAGGCTAAGTTACCTGGCCCAATTTATTTATTCAAAATTTTGACAGGAAATAGGGGGGGGGGTTGAGGGGGATTTGAAAATTAAAAATGGCGACAATATGGTCCGTTCAAAATTCTCTCTCTCACTCTCTCTCTCTCTCTCTCTCTCTCTCTATATATATATATATATATATATATATATATAAATATATATTACTGCTCTATGGTCGCAATATTTGCTTGCTCGTTACCAAACTTGATATTTAAACGTTTTATGTAAAAGTAAAGAAAATTCGAAAATTCCAAACATCTACGATACTATACGTCATATGAAACAATTTTTATAAATTATAATAAAACCAATATTATTACAAATTTAATATTATATAAATGTTCTCTCTGTATTCAATATTAACCAATATACTGGGAATTTTTAGTATCCATCGTTCAGTTAACCCCTCCCCCCACTTTCAGTCGTAACATGTTGAGAATAAGCTAGTACATCGTAGACCGTCTTATTTCTAGCCGAAATTCTAAATAATGTGTTCAGCAATTGTTTTATAAATGAGATACATGCAGTTCTGATGATCCCTTCTCCCCTTTCATAATAAATTACTGTACTTGATATAGCTAACAGTTTTCTATAAAATTAATATTATATTCTGATATATTTCATTAATTGTTCTTCTTTCTGACCAAGAAAATTTCTGTTCTGAGAGGTTGGCTGACCTGTTTGTTTACTATTAAGACGCTTCCTGTTGTATTCCTGTATTTGAATAATTTCCCATCACTTCTGTTTATTCACTCAACGCAACACGGTGGCGTTACGTAGAGTGAATAAATACATGTGTTACTAGTATGTAGATTTATCTATTGTAAAACTTCACGTGTGAAAAATGGTTAATTTACTAAGCCCCTGCTTGAGGGACGTTTTTAAATAAATATTTTGTCATAAATATGATATTATTAAAGGTTCGGTAGTTTTATTGTTAGTTTTTATAAGTGGTCTGCTATGTACATTTTTTTAGCAGTTGTTGAGGTTATAGGTCATCGTACTCATGACGCGGTTTATGAAAAGTTTCTTCAAATGTCCATCGATCCTACCCAGGAGATGACGAAAATGAGGTCGATTCAAAGCTATATTTGTCTGTTAACACTCTAGAGGCCGCAATTTTTGTTTAATCGTCACCAAACTCGATATTTAATCGTTTTATGAAAAAAGAAAGATCAAGTTCGTTAACGGTGGAAATCGGACCAGTGGAAGGGGGGGTTCAGAGGGGGGATTTTCGAAATATCTCCGTTACTATACGTCGGATCGAAAAATTGTATTGAACCAAGCTTATTGAAAATTAAATTTACTATAAATATTGTTATATACATTTATTCTCTATCTTGAATAATAACCGAGATATTTGCATTTTATTAAGTGTAACTGATGAGCTATGCTTCCCGCCGAATGCTAGTTCGGCCGTTTCCGTAACTGACCGACACTGGTATGGAGATTTCTCAAATGTATAACTATACGTGGGAAATCTGCTTAGTTTACGCAGCCCCTGCGTGACGGACTTTTAGCTTTTAGACCCAGACTTAGACTCCTTATTTATTGCGGGTTTTCTTGTTTGTAGCTCTCAAGATGGGAATTCGTGAAAGTCTATGCGCTTTTATAAGTTTATCGTGAGAAGCTACAGGTTGTGTGATTCGTCACCCTCCCCACCAGCAGAAAAAGAAATGAAATAACTAAAACTAAACTACCAGTGTCTCTAGTGTTGTTGGAGTATAAACTTAAGGGTTTGAATTTATGGAATGTCAAAAAACAAAACCCATGACTTAATTGCTTTTATATACTTACATACCAACTTATATCTTAGTATTTCCAAAATCAAACTTCGTCGACAAAAATGATAAGAATTTGGAATTTTTCATTATCTGTTTCATGAAAACTGTTATTGTTTGGTTTATAATTAATGATAACAGGTAGACTAAATCCCTAATAGTGAGAGGAGTGATTATGATTACGAACAGGTGGTAGAAACCACAGGATTATCAGAGATCCGGAGAGCCAATAGAATTTATCGGTAAACGATAAACCGCCTAAAAATGAAGAGGTTCAAACTGAAAGCTGGGGCGAGCCAATGAAAACAAAAATTAATTATTTAATAACGTCCACTTTGCGCTGCTACGGTTAATTGGGAAGGGTTATCTACAGGTTACCTCTGAGTTATGAACAACTATGATCGTCAGAAAGAAGTATCTTGAGTGGGTCCAAGTCATGTGGACCTAAACAAGATACTTCTTTCTGTAGTCCTATTAAATAAAATAAAGAAAACGTTATGCTGCACTTCATTTAAAATTATTTAATTTGAAAGTGATTCATGATATTTCTGTCAGAAAGAAATATATCTACAAGGATATTACAAAGCTTTCTGGTATCATTCAAGTTACTCTTAGTTGTGTGAATTTTCGGTCGGCTATCTTCCTCAAGCTATGCATCGCTACTGTTTTTACGGATGTACGAGTATGGGGGTTAAAATCATTAAATTTGGTCAAACTTTAGACCGCGGGATGCCAACCAGAACAACAGTGGCGATCTGTAGCCTGAGGAAGGTAGCCATAAAACTACCGAAAATTTGCACAATTAACAAGAGGTACCCGGTTTGGAGAAGAAGAGCATTCAGCCCAGCGAGGAAGTCCATTGACCTCCTGTCTTCATTATGATATATAGTAAAATTACTCACGGCAGTCTTTTTCGTCAGTGGCATCTGGGCAATCCACGAAGAAATTGCACCATTTGGAAGACGGTATGCACTGTCCACTTTTAGTGCATTTACTCATGTCTCCTTTGCAGGGCACATCATCTGTAATATAAACATTAATCATTATCGTAAATCATCAACGTAAATTTCACAATAGGTTATTTATTTTTAAAAGTACAAATATGTACGAAATAGATCATACAGTTTAAAGTACACCCGGCGAACGTTTCTTACCAAAGATTCAATAATGGTAATGAAGTGCTTATAGAGTATGCAGTAATTTTCTTATCTCTTTATCGTCAAACAGAAATTTGGAAAATATAATTAAAGATAATAGAATTTTTGAAGTGAAAACTTCTTTAGGCACGTTGTGCACCCCGTAAGGAAGCATTTGCGGGAGAGGAAAAAAGTATGAAATCGCGACACCGCCACCGCCACCGCCACCGCTAGTACTCAACTCAAAGCTAAAGGAGCTTCTTCTCTTCATAACTCCTGAACCAAATTAGCTAGAGTTTTCGTTCGCATACCATTTTAAAGAGGACAAAACCAGCATCATTTGTTCACAGATACTATATATCTACCATTTTTACTTTCATTGATATTTTAATCCGAAGTTTAAATAAATTCGAATATTTAAATAAATAAATTCGAATATTTAAATAAATTCGAATCAAAACTGTTTGTATCCTACTTTAGCTACCATATACCGATTGTATCAGTTTTAGAAATTGGTGATGATGCTGGCAGTGATGATGGTGCAAGAGTTGTTGAAATTATGGATAGAAATTGATTTTTCTGAGTGTACTTAACTTATTTTTGTAAAGCATTGTAATAATTCGGAAATGTAATTTTTTTCTTTTATGTAAAATAACTGAAATAATTATGTATAGTGTTTTATATTGATAAATAAAACAATTCATGGTACATTATTTTTTTTATCACTATTATTTTTGTCATTTCATTTTTTCATGTAAAATAGAACATAACTGTTACTTATTGATAAATAACTAAAAATATTTTTAAAATAAGACTTCGTAAAAAAAATTTCTCAGCTATTAAATTTTTTTTTTTTTTTTTTTTTTTAAAACAATAGATATTCGTAAAGTTTTAAACATTTTTGATCGCAGGCTATTCAAAGTAATATTAGAGCTCAGCAACCAATTTCGGGAAGGCAACAATACAAAACGAAAAGAAGTCATAACTTAAGACGAAGTATAAGGTTAGTTGGCCGAGGGCCTATCATGTTAACCTGAAGAGCTATTAACTGTAACGCTTGGAAGAACTTGTAAGGCACTTGGCAACACCTGAACAACCGACTCGAAGAGAGGAGAAGAATTGGCTTCATTAGCAACGACTAAGTTACTTTCTTGCAGATGAGGAATTTATGTAGCCCATTTGGAGTGAATCTATATATTAGTGAGGAACTTCTAAAGCTATTTCTTCCAGAAAGATTGAACAGGGTCGAGATTATTTGATTATATAGCATATGGTAGGAGGTTAATTGAGAGGCATAAGGGATGCTGGGAGAGTACAGGAGAGGCATTTCCCAAAACGATTGGACGACTGGTTGATGTGGCGGATACGCACTTTCGACGATTCTTCGTTGACTTCCGTTAGACAATGTCCTGAGGACAGGCTGTTGGAAGCATTAGAATCAGAGGGAATACTAGGAAGGACGACGAGGATGAGTTTTGAAAGGACTTTTGGAAAGATGAAATTAGAGTTAGTTTTAGCTTTTAGGTTACCTCAGGCAAAGGGACAAGAAGATTCAATGTTTAGTCCCACGTTGGAGGTTGCAACCTGTGAAATATGGAAATTCCCTTGTGCTAACCTTTACAATAATTTTACACGGAAAATACTATTTGCCGACAATGATTTGATCACTGCTATAAATATCAAGACATTAAAAGCTGCTATTGATGAGTTCGATCATTTAGAGGAATACCCTGGCCTATGAAGGAGTATTAATGAAACTAAGCGCATGAGAACATCTCAAAAGGCGCGGGTTGAGAGTTTTACAATTGCTACTTGCGTTCATATACTTTGAAACTTTGAAGTTCAATAAAATTTTACAAATTATAGCAACAGTTTTGCAAACAGTGACTGCCGCAACGATTTCTTTAACTTGATGATACATGATTGTTATCTAAATCATAACTCATAGGTCTGGTGTAATTTTAATCAGGACTAGATGTGTGATGGAGGGTATTTAATATTGGATATATAATACGTAATACCGTTTCATCTGCTTTTGGACGAATTAACAATAGTACCTAAACCATTTCTGACCTATAAAACTTTGAGTGGCTTATTACACAAAGGGAATTATTTTACACTTGTTAAATTAATATTTGTCAGAAACATTGACATCAATTGTCAGAAAATAAATCTTGTTTTCATGCGCTATTTGCACAACAATGAATTAAAAACGTTCCAACTTACTGCAGCCAATTTCATCAGTTTTGTCCCAGCATTCGATAGAGACGTTGCATCGGGCAGATTCTTCAACACACTGACCGCTGGAGCACTGGTACATACCATCCGCACAAGGGATAGAAACTGTAAATAATAAATAGTCAATAAAAATATGAGAATAATTTTAGATCTTAAACATATAAATTACTGATAAAATAATAACTCATATTTACTTAAAATATAAGAACACCCAATTTTTTTTACAAGATAGTGGAGTTTATATGATACCATGTGATTCCGGTAAAGTTTATGTGGGACAGACAGGTAAGAACTGCTACAAGAGATCAACCAACACATGGCTGATCTAAAACGTCAAAGAACAAAAACATCCGCCATAGCTAGACACGCAGTGTTTATTATCTCCGAGTTAAATTTAACGAGACAAAAAGTCTACTTAGAGAAGACCACCTCGGCAAAAGATTCGTTCTAGAAGCTCTTGAAATAAGCAAGAGAACAAATACAATAAACGGTGTAGACGGTGTCATAATCTCAGAAACGTGGAAAGCCAAACTAAAATTAAACTCCAAAACATTAAGTAACCATTCAAATTAAAACATTGCCTGACGAAGATGAACGCATTTCCATCGAAAATCGGCATACCAACAAAACTTCAAACCGCTGGAGCAGATAGGCGAACTCCTCACATTGAAAATGCTTCCCAGCGATGCAGCCTCAAAAATAGAATTATATTTACTTCATAAGAAGTACTTTAATTGAGTTTAAGTGTATCAGCTCAATATTGATACTGACCTGAAGTATTCCAAACCTTTAAAATTTCACAAAGAGACCAGTGTAAAGAAAATGCATTTGCAATCTAAGGCTTTATGTATTTGCATAGAACTGAGCAGTTTTCCTCCATTAAAGAATATTGCATTTTGTTACTTTTGGCCCAAAGTATAAAAGGTAAGGTTTACGAAAGGAGAAAATTGCAAACTGGAATATTGTGAACCGATTAACTCTTGTTAATTTTAGACCAATTACATAAAACACTGAAGCTTCTGAAAATTTACCTAGGTTGAAATAT
The DNA here is from genome assembly GCA_019009955.1 of Riptortus pedestris. Lineage (NCBI taxonomy): Eukaryota > Metazoa > Arthropoda > Insecta > Hemiptera > Alydidae > Riptortus > Riptortus pedestris. Next base: position 28,693,265 of record CM032232.1, read on the forward strand.
TTAGTAAATTAATTTGATAATTAGGGTCGGTTATCATAAAGAGCTAATTATACTAAGCTCTTAAAGTCCGTTAGTCCTGTAAAATTATGTTTTAGAAAATTACTAGTTATTAGATAGGTTAGTCCATGAAAACAGCAAAATGAGAATTACTGCGCAGAGATTTAAACTAACACACGTTTTATTAAGCAGATTTCCCTTAAGGGAAATCAGCTATTGAGGTCGTACTCATGACGCGATTTTCGAAAAATTTCTTGAAATGTCCATCGATCCTACCCAGGAGATGACGAAAATGTCCGTTCAAAATTATATATATATATATTTGTCTGTTAACGCTCTAGAGGTCGCAATTTTTGTTTGATCGTTACGAAACTCAATATTTAACCTTTTTATGTAAAAAGACAGATCAAGTTCGTTAATGGCTGAAATCAGACCAGAGGGAGGGGGGTTTAGAGGGGGGATTTTCGAAAATTCCAAATATCTCCGTTATTATGCATCGGATCGGAAAATTGTATATAACCAATATTATTGCAAATTAAATTTACTATAAATATTGTTATATACGTTTATTCTCTATCTTGAATATTAACCGATATATGTATTTGCATTTTTCAGTTTTCAGCAAACCGCCACTTCTACTCATGTTACGTGAACAATACTCTGCTACAAAATAAATCACATTATTGGAAGTTTAAATACCAAAAATTGTATTCAACAGACCTTTATTATATGAGACCCATGCAAATATGCCCTGGTGACTCCCCCCCCCCCGTCTTAAAGTTTTGGACTACTAAAATTTATTGATTCAGATAACAATTATTCTGAATTATTATTAATTACAGTGCTGCTAGATATAGTAAATAGTTCTAAATAAAATTAATGTGTTATATTCTGATATATTTCATTAATTGTTTTTCTTTCCGGTGTGAGGCGGGCCGACCCGTTTGTTTACATTTCTAACCTAACGCTTCCTGTCGGCAGGTTATTGAAATTGGATGAAACATTTCTTATTTCCGTTTGTATTTATTCACGGTGTTTTTGTATTAGCAGTATGTATATTTATCTATTACTAAAATTCACGAGGGAAATCTGCTTAGTCTACGGAGCCCCTGCGTGACGGACTATTTTTTATTATCTACTTTCTATTCAGCAGAATTCCAAAAGAAACAAAATAACCCTAAATTTTAATTTACTCTATCCGTATTCAAAATGAGATCTTGAGTCAAATTTAACTATTCCGTTTTATCTTAATCTTATCTTCATCAGTAAGTGTCGGCCATCAGTTAAGTTACAAACACGCAAACTCACAACTTCAAATGCTGTCGATGACAATTCAATTTTATTAAGGACTATGGTAACCTGAGGTTGAGATTTATTCGGTTTATCCTGCCTTCCGGTGCCCAATCAGCGTAACTTAGGTGCCTGCATCTATCAAATATTTATTATATCAAATTATAAAGTGCTACTTACATTTCTGAAGTGCTGCTTTCCCTTTTATATTTATTGCTACTGTCCTCACTGAGGAGGTAGTCGATACTGAGAGGTTCCCGAGGTAGGTTAAGTCAGCTGACTACTAATCGATTATTTACAAGTCAATCTTGAACTCGATTATTTCGCGTCATAATTTAAAATCGATACATGGAATGATCCTTAAAGCAGTTTTATATTCATTATTGTCTATCCTTTTTACGTGTTGCTTTAATCTTTTATTCAGCAGCTGCGAGGATCCACCACTATAAGTTCCATTACAAATCAGTTTCAGTTTTCTATATATTTGTGGGTGATAGTTGAAAGAATAGAACGGTTGTAATTTTATTTTAGTTAAGTTTCCTTTTAATCGTTTTTTACTATTTTGCAATAAAATGTGAGTATTAAGTTTATTATTTTTACTACTCTGCTTGTGATTGAAAGCTAAATAATCTGTTATAGAGGTCTGTTGAAGCTTCTTTTTGGGGGGGTTTGTCATCTGGTTTTAGGGATGGATCATCATTTAACCTATCTCGGGACCCTTTCAGTATCAATTAACTCCTCTGTGAGGAGAGTCTTAACGAATGTAAATTGTAAACATGCACTTCAGACATGTAAGTAGCGATTTATAATTAGATTAGGCACCTAAAACATTATATAGCAAAAGAATTATTAAGGGATGTGTTAAATTAATGTTATTAATAATTATTATATTCTTTTAATAGGGATAGAACCTGAAGAGGTGGCAAATAAGCCACGAAACATGTAGGGCAGTTTCAATAAAGTTTGCACCGAAAAAATTTCTTTTATTGCAGACCCTTGCCATAAAATATGAAGAATATATAAATAATATTGGATCCAGAATAAGAAGCATATATATATATATAGAAAGAGAGAGAGAGAGAGAGAGAGAGAGAGAGAGAGAGAGAGAGTGAGAGGGAGAGGGAGAGGGAGAGGGAGAGAGAGAGAGAGAGAGAGAGAGAGAGAGAGAGAGAGAGAGAGAGAGAGAGAGAGAGAGAGAGAGAGAGAGAGAGAGAGAGAGAGAGAGAGAGAGAGAGAGAGAGAGAGAGGGAGAGAGAGAGAGGAGAGAGAGAGAGAGAGAGAGGAGAGAGAGAGAGAGAGAGAGAGAGAGAGAGAGAGAGAGAGAGAGAGAGAGAGAGAGAGAGAGAGGAGAGAGAGAGAGAGAGAGAGAGAGAGAGTGAGAGAGAGAGAGAGAGAGAGAGAGAGAGAGAGAGAGAGAGAGAGAGAGAGAGAGAGAGAGAGAGAGAGATAGAGAGAGAGAGAGAGAGAGAGAGAGAGAGAGAGAGAGAGAGAGAGAGAGAGAGAGAGAGAGAGAGAGAGAGAGAGAGAGAGAGAGAGAGAGAGAGAGAGAGATTGAAAGAGGGATAGTTCAACTAATGGTGTTTTTATTTCATCTAGGAGTAGCAAAAAATATTTTTCTTGCCTAAAGATTTCGAATTAAATTTAATCTAAAGTAAACCGTAAAAAAAAAATAACTTCAGATAGAGGAGGGTGGAATACTTGATTTGAAATGTAACAACGTGATTGGGAGTCAAATATTACTTTTTAAATTGTTGCTTATAAAATATTATGAAGTGTCTGCAATAAACCTTCATTCTGCCAGGCTTGGTTTGATTATGGATTAGTGGTGGCTAATTATCATACATATAACTCTTTTATTCATTGGATTTGAATGAATAATGCATGGTAGAATTAAGCTGATTTCGTGAGACTGTGAGTATACATAATTAGCTCTTAATTACTTTTGAAATTATAATATTGATATCAGAGATTTATATCAAATTTCCATGAAACAGTTTTGAAAAAAGATGATTAGTTCTTTTACATAGTTCACAAATAAAAGCCACAAAGTTGCATATTTCAGCGCTAAGAGGATTCAAAGACAATTACCTCCATAGTCATAGCTTCCACCATGAACTTGGAAAAGGGAATGTAATTTACGTCACTTGAATTTCTATCTATTTAAATATTTAGATGCTGGCAGCCCTGATTATGAGGGCTTTTGAACTTGACTAACACTAACAGCCTTTTGAGAAAAGTACTTCTAGTTGAGTTTATGCAAATTATTTATGAATGAGAAGAGTTATGAAAAATATACCTTAATTATACTCTGCTAATAATGATGGTGTTTTGAAGTAATTTTTCGTTAACTTCTTGGTATATACATACGTACTGAGTTTGTTAACACTCAAGTCATGGCTAATATTTTTAGTCAAAGGATTAAAATTGTTTAGCTCGTCAATGATTTCTCTGGAAGTTCTCTGTAGTGACACTATGCTTTGTTTTTAATATTTTAAATTTTATGAGTTCCTTCTTCTGGCACAAAAATGGTATTTGATGATAAGATTTTAGTGACCGTTAAAGGTACCACAAAATGAATTTATTGAACATAACACCCTTGGGACATACAGCCGAGCATTGTGTAATTCTGTATTGTTATTGGAATGGGGTTGAATCAATTCAAGGATGGCAAAAAAAAAAAAAAAAAAATGGAAAAACTCCGGCATACAGTATTTATTTGGATGGAGTCGAATTTTATCTCGTTAACGAGACATCATCTGTCCAGATGCCCGTAGGCAGACAGGTTGCGCGACTCAAGTTGTGGAACAGAGTTGACAGAAAGCCGATTATCCTAAAAAATATTTTTATGGTGGAATTTCGACATTTATTTCATCCTCTTGGAGTTTGAATTCTACAGCTGCCTTGATGCAATTGAAACAATTTAAATCTGTTACTATTATTAACTGGGTTACTCAAATTAAAATGTTTGCAGCTTCAAATTTTGTACAGGAATATTTTACCAATCTGTCTAACCCTCAAACACTACTTGCTAATAAAAATAATATAATAGTAAAAGCCAGGAATAATTTAGTTTGTAGAGATTTTGACCGGGCACTTAACTCAAAATACAATCCCTTTTATAGACTATTCTGTAACTTTTTACATCCGGAACCAGCCAATTTACCATCAATTTAACGTCAGAATAGAAAATTTAAAAACCGTAAGCCAATTGAGAGTCTGTAATGAATACATTGAAATATCCCTTACAGGTAAAGCCCATATCATAAAATCAGACGAAATAAGTAAGTGGTGTAAAAAATACATTTATAATAGCCTGAAACATGTAATGGCTACATTGCCCTGCACTTTTAAATCACAGAAAACAATATTTACAATCATATATAGTTAAAAACAGGGGCAAACTTTCATTGGAATTTATGCTAAATATTTACAGTATTGAAAATCTAAATAACATATTGTTACGTTTTTATTACCAAAATTAGTAATAAACGTTGTTTATTAGAGTTCTTTTTGGATTGCAAAATTAAACACACACACAAGATTCACGGTTTTTATCACTGCACAATTTATTTAACAATGCACTATACACTTGGTTAATTATTCTTAATTACTACTCACAGTATTCACAGATAGCTTCACTGTTCTTGTTATTACACAGTCCAATAATTCATGCACGGTCACTGAAGTACACAAAAAGACGGCACTGCACTGTCCTTTACTTCGCGAAGTTAACGGCACTGCACTGTCTTAAACACGCCTTCTAAACTGTTACTTACAGTCATGGCAAAACACTGTTCTTCAGATAAAGCACTTTTCTGCACTGCACTAATTCGCACTGTAGCACTGAACCCACTTGATGACAGCTGATGCCAAACTAAAACTGTCTGGCTAATTGCACATGCTTATATAGAGGCGCGGCAAAATATCAAAGGATGAGGCCGAGACTCTTCCAGAAAGGACTGGTAGGGACTAGGACGGGCGCGACTTTCTAGAGGCACCCTTTGATCTCCTCCGTACTCTCCGAACACGTGAAAATCTCGGTCCAATTTATTCATGTATTTAATTTTCGCAACAATATATTACTTTATTAAGAGTAAATTATTGTTCGTTTATTAACCATTAATTACGGGGTTTTTTTGTTGATTTTCCGGAACTATTATACATTGCTTATGTATTGTTATACATTATTTAAATTATAAGAGGATTCGAAATTGTCGAATTGTAAATTATTTAAATAGAATACCTAACTATACTAACATAAAATGGCTAGACCCCTGGCAACGCACATGTATTTATACAAAAATAAATAAATAAATATATTAACTGAGAAATTCTATTACTTAATCACTGTCAATGTTACAAAACATTCCCATTTAAGACTTTTCAGAGTACAGTTTCTATCATACAGGGTTATAAAGGAGTGACATTAAACATTTAAAACCATATCTTATGTATTATACTATTCTCATCTAATGGAAATATGTTTCTAAAAACTGAAATTATACCTTTCAACCTTTCAGTAATCACTTTAATTATGAGACTAGTGGATCTTACTTCAAAGGCTATTGTACAAGAAGAGTTTGATAATCAGAGTAGGTGTATATAACATAAAGGACAAATAATATTATTTATCATATGACGTTAGATAAAAAACGTTATTTACCTGGACATCCCTGCTCATCGTCGCCATGAAGACAGTCAAACTTGTAATCGCACCGAACCGATAGAGGGAGAGTCCTGTTGTCTTGGCAGCGGAAAGAGTCATTCTTTGGCATCTCATCTGAAAACATGTTTACTAAATAAAACGTCCGCCACTCGAGAACTGCGTAAACAAAGCAGATTTCCTACCTGAAATACTACAAGACATAAATCTACATACAGGTTACAATTATCACCACCGTGAATATAAAATGACAAATAAAAACGGTAAAGAGAAATCTTCCAGTCAATTTCAGAAACCTCCCAATGGAAATCATCTGAATTTTAAACAAAACGGGTTAGCCAACCTCCCAGAGCTGAACAGAGTAGAAATATTCTTCACCGGAAAGACAAACAATTAATGAAATATATCTGAGAGTAACATTAATTTGATTGAAAACTATTTACTATATCTATTACTTTAACTTATAATGAATCAGAATAATATTTATCTGAATCCCTCACACTTTAATAATACAAGAACTTCAGACGGGGTGAGACAACAGACCATGCTTGCACTCATTATTATAACCTTTATTTTTTTTTTTGGAAATTTGCTGGATTATGTAACATTCAGTGTTATTTTGGGGATCACTATTATGCAACCTTAAATATGTCTGTGGCTCTGAATATGTTTTGTCAACTCTTGCGTGAGACAATTAAAGTGTCTTACTTTTTCTGACTGTTTAGGTTTTGTTAAGTCAATTATTTCCCTCGTGTTCTTTATTATTATTTATTAACTTACACTATTTGCTACTATAGCTAATTGGGACAGGTTATCTGCAGGTTACCTTTTCTAGCCAGGGTATGCTCTAGGATTTACTGTCCTTTTTATCATGATGAAAACTCCTCTTTTCATTTTTCTTTCCCCACCGGGTTCAAGTGGAACTTCATTACTTCTGATGCTGGAGATAAGAGACTTCATCGCTATAAATGTAGTTGCCATTTTCTCTTCACCATTTCATCTGGGAATTCCCCCTCTTTTTATTTTTTATTTATTTCCACTGTAAAAAATATCCCCCACACGGGCGCGCGCGCACGCAAACGAACCTAATCTAGACCCCCCCCCCACACACACAATCACTAAATCAAACGTTACAAATTTCTCATTACAGTTAAACAGGACGGGTGATCTACAGATTTATAACTCTTTTCTAGCCAGTCTGTATCTAAGGATTATCGTGTGGCCACACAAATATGGAAATATATATGGTAAGCATCCGTTTATAGTTATTGTGTGGCAGAAAATATTTGATGCGTAAGCTACCAAAAAAATTCACTATCGATCCCACAAGCTTTAACATCCACCATATAGCCTTAAACATATATTTAGTTTCGTGAGTATAAACATATATGCTCTGGAAGTTATATCACGTCTGAAACTTTGCGATAAGAAATTCTCGAGAGAAGAAATAACTACATTAGTAAATAGGGCGGGACGTTGGAGCCACGTTGCCTTACAGGAAACATTATACACAAAGTATGTTATAATTCATGGTCTTCAACAAAACCAGAAATTAAAGAAGTCTTCTGGAGCGGCACTTTTCATTTTGAATTCTCCGACAACAAAATCGTCCCTTCTTTTTAAATTTTTTTGTTGTGTATTATTTTTTGATTATCTTTTGTTTTTATAGTTTCTTGTCAACATACGCCACGTACTCACAATCAATTACATGTCATGTGCAGTTAAACGATTTTCATTTGTGGAAAACTTGATAAAAAGAGTAGATGGAAATATGATTTCTAATCCCAAAAATCAAACTTAAGCTTATTAAGCAATGTCAAAAATAGTTTGGAATGGCATCACTGCAATTGATACAGATGTAATTTTTTGGTGGAGATAACTGTTTGGTTTTTTAGTGGTCGAAAAATCAACAATACATTATACGTTATAATGTAATGCAAATTGTGTAAGTAAAATTAAAAAGAAAAGAACAAAAATAGAAAACATAAATTTGTCAATCTTATACATTGAAGAAAAGATAACTAATTTTGAATTTTAATTATTGTCTTAATGAATTTTAACTTTATTATAAATTAAAAAAAATTGAGTTTTGTTAAAATTTTTTATTATTATTTTATTATACATTGTAGGCTTCGAACATACTTGAAAGAAAATATTTGGGGTATTGAAAATATTCTGAACCTAAACAGGAGACTAACAGCGGATTGAAAAATCTTTTCCGATGTGTAAAATATCATTTTATTTTATGGATTTATTTTCATGCCACACTAATCTATCCCCAATTTCGTGATTTTTATGGCAGAGTACTACATCCCCACCTTCATGATTTTTATGGCACAGTACTACATCCACTCTTCCATGACTTTCATGGCAGAGTACTACATCCCCACCTTCATGATTTTTATGGCACAGTACTACATCCCCACCTTCATGATTTTTATGGCACAGTACTACATCCACTCTTCCATGACTTTCATGGCAGAGTACTACATCCCCACCTTCATGATTTTTATGGCACAGTACTACATCCACTCTTCCATGACTTTCATGGCAGAGTACTACATCCCCACCTTCATGATTTTTATGGCACAGTACTACATCCACTCTTCCATGACTTTCATGGCAGAGTACTACATCCCCACCTTCATGATTTTTATGCCACATCACTCCATCTCCACATCCATGATTTTCAAGCCACACTACTCCATCCCCACTTCCATGATTTTCACGCCACCGTACTCCATCCCCACTTCCATGATTTTCATGCCACATCACTCCATCTCCACATTCATGATTTGCATTCCACCGTACTCCATCCCCACTTCCATGATTTTCATGCCACATCACTCCATCTCCACATTCATGATTTGCATTCCACCGTACTCCATCCCCACTTCCATGATTTTCATGCCACATCACTCCATCTCCACATTCACGCTTTCATGCAAGACTACCCTCCAGTATCCCCACTTCTATAATTCTGTTTGGTATAACCAATCAGTCTAGAAGTACGTACATTTATTATAACATTCAAGTACTACAAAGGACTGCCGTTTAATGTCTTTTTACTTTTATATACACAATTTCTTTCCCACGTGAGCTACTACAATGGTTATACTTCATGCCTTTACTTAGGAACAGCTTAAGTAATGTAGTTCCCCGAAAACTTCTTTTTTCCTTCGAATACCCGAGAAAAGGTAATTATGGACCAGACATACATATCATATATAGGTCAGAACGGAATATTTTGTGATTTTTGTTATGAAAAGATTAGCGGTATAAAAAAAGAATAAATAGCCCAATGCCGCCAATTTCACACAAAATGAAGAAATATGAACTGATGGATGAACAGCTGTCAATAAGGAAAAGATTTAAGGCCGGTATTTTCGCCATGAGAACAATAAAGTTGATAGATACCATTACACCTCATGAAAGCACCGCCATATTGGGTGGGATGTTGGTCTGCCATTCATCACTGGCCGGTTTCCTACGTCAAGGTTCGGGACGTTTGGTAATGGAACTTACTTACTCATTTTATTCAAGCAAAACCACAATATCATAAACATTTCGTCAAGTAGGCGCTGCGTAAACTAAGCAAATTTCACACGTGATACTTGTGATCTCATCTCATCACGTATTCTTTATTTATAAGTTAAAAAAAATATCAGATAAGTGGAAGGAGGGGGTGGCTGGTTACTGAAGTCAGATAAGAAGAAAGTACGAATGACTGAGTCTCATAAGAATTGAGTTACGAAAAAATAAATAAAACAACAATTTTAGCACATCAATGGTTTAACAACACATAATAACGACAATATTTTGAATTTTGAAAATCCACCCCTCTGAACAGTTAAATATAGAATATTGTTTAGAAGAAATAAATATTTATTCGATTTAAGACCCAAAATGTTAATTAATGACGTCATAACACTATATACTACAGTATTTTCATGTATCTCATACAGTGAATGATCAATGGAACAATACTTGGTATTTCAGCTTGAAAGATAGTGGTTCATCAGCTTATTGCTACATTAGTCTGAGTGGGGGTTTGCCGAAGGCTGAAAACTAAAAAAAATGCAAATATCTGGGTTAATATTAAATATAGAGAACAACTATATAACAATATTTATAGAACATTATATTTTCAATAACATTGAATCTACACAATATTTCGATTTGACTAATAATAACGGATAAATTTCGAATTATCGAAATCCACCCCCTAACCCCTCGTTCCAGTTGTTCGATTTCAGCCATTAACGAACTTGACAATTCTTTTTGCATATGAAAATTAAATATCGAATTTGGTAACGACCAAACAAACATTGCGACCGATAGAGCTTTAACAGACACTCACAATCACATATATATATATATATATATATATATATATATATATATATATATATATTAGCAGATTTCCCTCAATCAGTCTCAATGTTTCTTTGGTCGTTACTAAATTCGATATTTAGTTTTCATATGTAAAAAAAAAGATCAAGTTCGTCAATGGTAGAAATCGGACCTTGGAGGAGGGTTAGAGAGGGAATTTTGAAAATTAGAAATATCTCCTTTACTATAAGTTAGATCAAAACATTGTACATAACCAATCTTATTGCAAAGTAAATTATCTATAAATCTTGTTCTATTTATCTTTCATCTATGCATTTTTTAATTTTCATACAAAGTAAACCCACAATTCTACTTTTGTCTTATTAACAATAATGTGTTATATCATGAACCCCTGTGTTATAAGCTTATATACCAAATATTTTTTAAGGGACCTGTAAATATGCGAGATTCATACAAATTTGTTGTGTGATGACGTCATCAATTTATTTTCTCACTCGAAAAAGTTTATTTGATCTACACCATACTCGATATTTAAACTTTTTTGTCAACACTACAGATCATATTTGTTAATGGCTAAAAACAGACCTGGATTTGTGCTAGTTTAGAAGGGGAGGGGTTCGAAAATTCAAAATATCTCCGTTATTAGATATCGATGCTTTACAATTGTGTTTCTGTGCATTTTTTCATTAAATAGGAATGAAGTTATTCCTTGTTTTCAGAACTCAGTAACCCCCCCCCCCCCCACGTTCTACTCATTTGTTTGTTTATATACAAATAGAGAATACATGTTAAGATGAGGTCACTAATATGCTACACCAGCACGTGGAAAATCTGCTTAGTTTACGCAGCTCCTGCGTGACAGACTTTTTAAAAGGATAATCTTGGAATTAGACGTTTCATGATGTATTGGTTTACAGTTAACATGTGGTGATTCGGACTGGAAACAGGAAACCAAAGAAATACAAATATCTTAATTTACATTTGAGTGGAAAATGGTGTAACAATTGCTGAAAATTTTATTTGTCGCTTAATTGGTAATATAACATTTGGGGCTCAGGTTAGCCATGTGAGTTAAAGCGTTGACCTTAACCTCACATGGTAAACCTAGAGTGGCGAGTTCCATTCCCGCCTGGGCAGAGGAATTTATTTAGTGACGGTATTCATTAAATAAAATCCTTAGTCCCACCCTGGCTTAAAAAGGGTGGTAACCTGTAGATAACCCTTCCCAATTAGCCTTATTGCAAAAAGTGGAGGTTAATAAATAAATAATAAAATAATATAACATTTTTCGATCCGACTCTTCTTAAGGTCCAATTCTTCTGGATTTATCTTTCTGAAAGTAGATACGTTTATAAAATAAATATATCCTTTGGTATTTTTATAAAAGTAGGAGAGCTTCATGTGTGCAAAATAAATGTCTGACTTCATTTCTGAAAAACAATGGAAACCAGTCAAAAAACCGGAAAATATTTAATGCAATATTGACGAGAAAATTACATATGTATCTGATCCGTGTATAAGTGGTTTGTTTCGTGACTAGGCACATTAATTCAGTTGGAATAAAAAGGTTTCGCTAGGTTTAAATGTCACTGTCATTATGATTCCTTGTCGGTGTTTTTGCACCCATTAGCAATCATTTTATGGACGTTTATTTCGCACTGTTTCATGTTCAACATAGACGAGATTATATACCTTGATAACGTTATCAAAGGTTGGTCAAAATTCATGTACGTACATGTGATCATGGTGGCCATGTCATGCGGCATTTTAAAACATTTACTTAAAATGTATATGTATTAAATTTAAAAAAAACGTCAGTCACGCAGGGTTTACGTAAACTAAAAAGATTTCCCACGTGTAGGTATGCTACACTATTGATCTGTTCTCTCCATAGTAGATTTCACTCGATGGAAATCTTCTATTGAGGTTGTACTCATGAAATGATTTCCGAATAATGTCCAACAATCGTATTTGTTTGATCGTTACCAAATTCGATACTTAAACGTTTAATGTAAAAAACAAGATATAGTATGAATGGCCTGAATTCGGGCCAGTGGGAGGAGGGGGTGGGTTTGAAGTGGGAATTTCGAAAATTCGAAATATCCCGTTATTATTCATCATATCTAAAAAGTGCGTAGAACTAATCACATTGAAAAATTAATGTTCTAAGATTATTGTTATATATATTTTTTCCAGTATCTTAATTATTAACAGAGAAATATGCATTCTGAACATTTCAGCCTTCAGTAAACCCCCACTCCTACTCGTGATACATAAAAGATAAGCAGTTATATTCAGGAGCGCTTTAATCGGAGCTTATATATCAAATATGGTTTCCATTGAACTTTTAATTTGTGAGATAGATTCAACTACGTTATGTGATGATGTCATTAACCAAGTTTTTACGCCCTTGTTTTGAAAATGCTTTTTATATCTATGCCAAATTTGGCATTTATCCGTTTCATTCAATACTGAAGATCACATTTGCTATCGGCGGAAATCGGACCTAAATAATGAGGGTTTAGAGGGTGAGTCGAAAAATCAAAATATCTGTTATTATGAGTCGGATCATAAAATGTTGTAGAACCAACCTTGTTATAATATTGATGATCTACAATTATTATCATATGGACTTTTCGTAACTAAGATATTAAAAGCCTTTCTTCTGCCTTCACTGACGGACTTTTTCTATTTCTAAGTAAAAATCCGATGTTAAGAAGTGGGGGTTTGTTAAAAGCTGAAAACAATTACAAACGCTAAATATTTGGGTTAATAATATATAAAAAAGTCCGTCACGCAGGGGCTGCGTAAACTAAGCAGATTTCCCACGTGAAGTTTTACAATAGAGAAATCTGCCCAAAAACAAGTGTAGTAAGTAGTAAGGGATCACTAAACTTATACACGAGGGACGAATAGTTACGAAAACGGCCGCCAGAGCTCTCTTCGGAAAGTACCAAACAGATCACTCCTGCCGACCAATGCAGAATACAAATGCAAATATCTCGGTTAATATTCAAGATACAGAATAAACGTATAGAACATTATTTATAGTAAATTTAATTTGCAATAAGATTGATTCTATACAATGTTTCGATCCGATGCATAATAACGGAGATATTTTGAATTTTCCGAAAATCCCCCCTCCCACTGGTCCGATTTCAGCCATTAACGAACTTGATCTTCATTTTTACATAAAACGATTAATTTCCAAGTTTGATAACGATCAAACAAAAATTGCGACCGCTAGAGCGTTAACAGACAAATATATATCATCTCCTGGGTAGCATCGATGGACATTTGAAGAAATTTTTCGAAACTCGCGTCATGAGTACGACCTCAATAGCTGATTTCCCTTAGGGGAAATCTGCTAAAACCTGAGGGTTGTATGAAACGGTTAAATATGAAGCATGGTGTCATATAAAAGTCCGTCACGCAGGGGCAGCGTAAACTAAGGAGATTTCCCACGTGAAGTTTTACAATAGAGAAATTTCACGAGAGCCGAGCCAGTGAAGGAAACGGCTGAACTAGCTTTTGGCGAGAAAGTAACTAGCCCGTTAGGCGCCCCGATTTAATAAAAATGCAAATATCTCGGTTAATATTTAAGATCGAGAAAACAGGGAAAGTTAATGTGCCGTAAATACTCCATGACGGCGTATGTAAAGAGACCAGATCCAGTGATACTAAAACTGTAATGCACATATGTAGAGATGGTTTAGTGTTGTAGACAACAAGCATGTTATTTCTGTTTTCCACAAATGGAAAAAGGTCCGTAACGCTGGGACTGCGTAAACTAAGCAATTTTCCAAGTGAAATTTTACAATAGAGAATTTTCAGGAGAGCCGAACAGTTAATGAAACGGCCGAACTAGCTTTTGATGGAAACTCACGACTAGACCCGAAGTTAGCCGATCTCATCTCGTTATCGTACACACTTAATAAAAATACAAATATGTTGGCCAATATTCAAGATAGAGACTAACTGTATATAAAAATATTTATAATAAATTTAATTTGCAATAAGATTGGTTCTGTACAGTGTTTTGATCCGACGTATAGTAACGGAGATATTTTGAATTTTCGAAAATGCTCCCCTCTAAACCCCCCTCCCACTTGTCCGATTTCAGCCGTTAACGAACTTGATCTTTCTTTTTACATAAAACGACTAATATCAAGTTTGATAACGATTAAACAAAACTTGCGACCAGACATATATATATATATATATTATATATATATATATATATATATATATATATATATATATATATATACAGTTTTGAACGGGCCTCATTTTTCGTCATCTACTATGTAGGATCGATGGACATTTGAAGAAAAATTTCGAAAATTCCGTCATGAGTACAACCTCAATAGCTGATTTCCCTTATGGGAAATCTGCTAAAAATTTATGAATTAAAAACTTAAAGCTTAATTCTTCATGTCATCACACAACGTATTTGTACGTATCACATAAATTAAAAGATCATTGAGAAAAATATTTGGTATTTAAGCTGCGAATATAATTTTACATGAAATAACAATTTTTTATTAATATTGAATAAATTGGAGTCGGGGGTTTAAGACCGAGAATCAAAAAATGCAAATATCTCGTTTAATATTCAAGATTGAGAAAAAAAAGGTAATTATATTATTCATAGGAAATTATATTTCAAACAAGATTGGTTCTATACAATGCTACTTGCTATCCGACGTATAATAACAGAGATATTTCGATTTTTCAAAATTCCTATCTAAGCCCCCCTACCACCCGTTTTCAGTCATTAACGTACACGACCTTTAGTTTTACATAAAAAGTTTAAATGTCTAGTTGGATAACGATTAGCACCATGACGACAGGTAGAGCGGCAAAAGACAAATATATATATATATACATTTACAAATTCTTAACTGACCTCGTTTTTGTCCGCCATCTCCTAGGTAGGATCGATGGACATTTGAAGATGTTTTTCGAAAATCCCGTCATGAATACAACCTCTATAGCTAATTACCCTTAAGCGAAAATATGCAATTCCAAATTACTTTGACCTCGAAAACGAGAGGATACAAACTACAGATTTTAAGATCACGAATATCAGAAACGGTATAGAGTATATTTAAAAACCGCCATTATTATGAGTCAGATCGAAAAATGTTATAGAAATAACCTTGTTAAAAATTTAATTTTCTAGAATGCTCAACATATATCGTCTTATCCCTAATACTAAGCCACTTATTTTTATGTTTTTAGCAGATTTCCCTTAAGGGAAATCAGCTATTGAGGTTGTACTCATGACGGAATTTTGGAAATTTTTTTTCAAATGTCCATCGATCCTACCTAGTAGATGACGAAAATGAGGTCCGTTCAAAACTACATACACACACACACACACACACACATATATATATATATATATATATATATACGTATATATTTGTCTGTTGCCGCTCTAGCGATGTTTGTTTGATCGTTACCAAACTCGGTATTTCGTCGTTTTATGTAAAAAGAAAGATCAAGTTCGTTAATGGCTGAAATCGAACCAGTGGGAGGGGGGGTTTAGAGGGGAGGATTTTCGAAAATTCGAAATATCTCTGTTACTATACGTCGGATCGAAAAATTGTACAGAATCAATCTTATTACAAATTAAATTTAATATAAATATTGTTATTTACATTTATTTCCTATCTTGAATATTAACCGAGATATTTGCATTTCTATTAAATCTGTGCTGCTAATGGACGGGTGACTTTCCCGCCAAAAGCTAGTTCGGCCGTTTCATCAACTGCTCGACTCTCGTGAAATTTCTCTATTGTAAAACTTCACGTGGGAAATCTGCTTAGTTTGCGCAGCCCCTGCGTGACGGACTTTTTCGTCCTTCCAGTGGGGGGGGGGAATTACCCCCACTTCTAATTGTCTGATTTTTACCTGAAGTCACTTAAAATGCCATTTCTAGCTTACATTTCAATTTGTGTTTACGTTGGCTTTTTACTACAGTATAAATACAGAATAATTGGTGAGTTGAGATGGCCAGTGTATCATTACAGAATGTGTGAATCTGCATAGTTTACGCAGCACTCCGGACGGAATTATTTTATTTTGGAAAATAAAATGTCCCTGTGGGTTTTGAAGAAGAGGCATTCCACAGGGAAGTATTCGAATTCGGTTTACACGAAAACTTGGTTAAATTGTTTGAATATTAGTTAAGAGACCCAGATCTTCGTATTAAAAAACTGTTTCTTACTAATATTTTAATAAATTTAAGCAAAGAAAAACACATCTAAGGTATTATGAAGCGCCCATTCCACACAAATGATAATTTTATACAGAAACTAGATAACCCGGCAAACGTTGGTTTGCCTTATAAAATATTTCTATTTTCTAGATAAATTCTAGTGTAGACAAAAAGTTAAAAAAAATTAAAAAACTTAATAATTATAAGTGTGTATGTATGTGGTATATGCGTGAAATAGGCATGGAGCGCTATTAACGATAAGGGAATATAATAATAACAAACGCCAAACAATATTATTTATTGTTTACAACAACAATATTATTAAAGTTATTATAGTTTATTCCTTAAAATTACATATCAAATATTAATTACGACAGTTACACTAACAAACAACATCAATCTTTTAATGCTATAGCGTGACCAATATTTTTTGTAAGCCCATCTTTAGCGAGCACAAACAAACTGGATGGTTAACCCACACCAGACCATGCTACGTAGAATTGCCCGTGTGAAAAACATGGTGTACTCAAATCTAAGCCACTAATAGACATCGTTTGGTCTTGGGATCTAATCGGAAACTGAATTTGTTTGAATTTAATTGGCACATCTGGTATAATTGATCAGTTATCGAGCGGGATGATAATGATTAAATTACTAAAATGGCTATAAAAAAATAGGGGTTGGTGATAAAAATTAAAAATTTAGGGTTGTATGTATTTTTGCCACATTATTAAAAAAGTAAAAACAAAAAATGTCTTCCAAAAATTAATAAAAAAGTGTTAAGGGTGAACAACCCTTATCAATTAGGGGTATGAAAAATAGATAGTAGCCGATTCTCAGACCTACTGAATACGTATATGAAATTTGGTACAAATCGGTAAAGCCGTTTCGGAGGAGTACGCTAACTAGCATTGTGACATGGAAATTTTATATATTAGATACCACATTAGCTCCAATAACGCTATTAATACCCGATAGTTACTGAGAAAATAATGGCGAATGAAAAATAATTAGATGTAGAGATTTGTGCGGTAAAAGTAAATTTTTTTTGCAAGATATAAAAATTGATCATCAGTCTAGGGTGCTGGGGTTTTCCACAATGTACGAAACCCAAAAAACTTATTGTTAGAGTATATTTGGTATTGGATTGAACGCAACCTCAGGAATATGTTGGATCTAATAAAATATGAGATTATGAGGTATGAATGGAGACAGGCGCAGGGAAGAAATGATATTATTAGGGACATCCAAAAGCCGGATTGACTACATTTAGGGTGGCAGATTCAATTTTCTCTGAATCCATGATGAGGATCTATTAAATATACGATAATATCACCTTGTAAAGATAACAAAATTTGAGTAGAAATTATATGAATATGAAACAGCTTTCTTCATACTAGAAAACTGTTTCTGAGGAAACTGCGCTTTTACTTATGAGGCAAGGAATGATTTAGGTCCGAGACAATGGAAACTTTGGGTTTGGGTGTATATTTGGTGTATATATTTTTGGCCAGATATCAGCCTTTAACGTACTTACTTGATTTTAAATTTTACATAAGACGTTTAAAAACAAATTTGGTAGCGCTTAAACAACAATTGAAGGGTTTGCTGCAAAAAGGAGGTAGCTCCAATTTTTCCAGTTTTGGGGAAACCAAAAAAAAAACGTTTAAAAAATTCAAATTTTAAGTTATGTAAAAATATTGTTGTTGCTTACTTTCAATTATGGTGTTCACATATTAGAACAGTATTTTCATTCAAAAAATATCATCCAAATGTTGGTGGTACGTGGATAATCCTTGGAGCTACCTCTTTTTTGCCCAAAAGAATGGAATAAGAGGAATTTAGGAATATGTTATGTCTTGGAAAAATGTGTAAAAATTATTAGAATGTACTATTATTATGTATTTTTATTCAAAGAAAACTGAAAATAAAGTACAGCAAAATTATTGGTTTCACAAACAGAAAATAACATCACTATAACGAATAACATAAAATACGAAAATAACATCATTATAATGAAAATACCATCATAACGATTGAAGCTGCATCCTTTTGGGGCCAAATAAAAGAGTTTTTTTTTTGGCACATGAAAGTGTTTATAACTCCCAACAGCTATGGGATGGAGCTACCTCCTTTTTGCAGCAAACCCTTCAATTGCGACCTCGTCAGCGTTAACAGAATTATATATATATATATATATATATATATATATATATATATATATATACATACAAAGTATAAACGAGATATACACCAAAAACTAAAGTGGGAGCCAACTATTTTATTGGGCACTAACGGTTGAACCGAATTTAACAAAACTCGGTATGTGAATTAGCATTAATTCTTCCATGATTATAAGCTATATTAAAATTTTTAGGTTCAAACGGGAGTGGGGGTATATGGGAGGCCTGAAATAAAAATTTGCAATATTTCATTTTCTATTTGTTTTTCGGGAATCCTGCACATAATAAAAGCTGTTTACTTTTTTATTTAGAGTAACTTTTGTTTTATATTTTTTTATTTGTAAAATAAGGTATCAAACAATATTAAAAAACATGAATCATATGAAGCAAAATATTGATATGCCCAACAATTCATTCTAATATGAACTACCAGGTACCTCATCTTGATATATTAATTGAAATCCATGTTGAAATCTTATCCTTAATAATTCAAATCTTTGTTATTTTTAAACGCCAGCAACAGATTGCACCAAGTAAAGGATACTGCCCCCTCCCTTCTCTTATATAATTTGGCAGCACTGAGGCTAGGGAGGTGTCGAGCCTACTTCCTTTGTCCCATCAGTTCTTCGGCTTCCCTGCCGACCTCATATTGGTTTATTTTTAAATGTTAATTGATGCTTATAGCAATGTATTGTTATTCTCAGGAATTTGAATTTCTTTAATTACCAAAAATAAATAATTTAAAAGGATGAACACTGGGGAGGTGCACTCAGATATTTCTGGTATTTATTAACTCATTAACTTCGTTAATGTATGATATATTTACCTGAACACCAATATTAATATACAGTTTACAAACGAGACTTACAAAAGAGTATTTTTAATAGTGGTTATGACGTATCTAAAACAGCGGTCACAATTAAGCTTTGGACCGCATCAAGGGGTAGGAACTTTAATTCACACATGGTTTGGAAGATAGAGTACTTTCTACGACTATGAATTATACTGTTCATGTTATAAAAAAACCGATATGCACAGGAGACGGGAAATATAATAATATTGAGAAGAGTGAAGTCTTAAATAACAAATAATTTTATTATTAAGACAGCGTTAATACAATACAATTAATGTTTTCATATAGTTATGTAAATGTAATACCTTTGTGTAATTAAAATAAGCAAAGTACTGGACTGAAGAGTCCAAGTTTCAGTGCGACTCATAATTGTCTCTATCATGCAGTTCAAATATCTATAAAGTATCTCGTCAACATTATTTTCCACGAGAGGTTGTCCACATTCGGAGTTTTATGCAGATAACAGATAATATTCTGGTCCCTACAGTTATTCTAGATGAATAGCATCCTCTGCGTTATTGTTCTACTTTTCCATTACCCTAAGAACGAAATTTTCAAGATATATCTTGATGAGAAGTTGTTCGTTCATGGACACATGTTATTTTTTAGAAGATTTCCCTTGAGGGAAATCAGCTATTCAGGTCGTACTCATGACGCGATTTTCGAATTATTTTTTCAAATGTCCATCGATCCTACCCAGGAGATGACTAAAATGAGGTTCGTTCCAAATTATATATATATATATATTTGTCTGTTAACAAAAGATAGTTGAGGTCGAAATTTTTGTTAGATCATTACGAAACTCGATATTTAACCGTTTTATGTAAAAAGAAAGACCAAGTTTGTTAATGGTTAAAATCGGACCAGATGGAGGGGGGGGGGTTTAGAGGGTGGGAATTTCGAAAATTCGAAATATCTCCGTTATTATGCATCGCATCGAAACATTGTATAGAACAAATCTTATTGAAAATTAAATTTACTATAAATATTGTTATATACATGTATTCTCTATCTTGAATATTAACCGAGATATTTGCATTTTTATTAAGTGTGTGGGCCAGGTGATTGGGTATTGCTCGGATTAGTCGGCCGTTTACGTAACTGTTCGGCTCTGGTGGAAGCTTCTTCTAACCTTTCTTGTCGTTCCAGCTTTTACTTTGTGAGATTTATGCAAATACGTTCTGTTCATCCGCCCCTTTCTTTAGTTCTTGGACTACTAAAATTTGAGGTATTAAAATATTAATTATTCTGATTCATTATAAAATGCAGTACTAGATATAATAAATAGTTTACAATAAAGTTATTGTTCTATATTCAGATGTTTATCAGTATTGGTTTTTCTTTCCGGTGAAGAATATGTCTATCTGTCTGCACAGGTCTAAGTGGTTGGCAGATCTATGTGTTTACAATTCAGAAACCGTTTCCGTTGGGGGTTTATTAAAATTAACTGAAAGATTTCTCACAGTGGTGTTGTCTTACCAGTATGAGGTTTCTCTGTTGTAAAACTTCACATGGGAAATCTGATTAGTTTACGCAGCCCCTGCGTGAAGGACTTTTTAGACGTGTTTTAATAAATAAACTGCTCAAAAATGAATAGGGATATTGGCTGTTTTGTGGTATTTATGGGGCCTAACATTTTTGTTTTTTTTTTAATTATAAATATCATCAATATTTATTAGAAATGATTGTATTTTTCACCCACAAAAAAGGACTTTAATTAAGGAATTTGGACCAATTGTAAAATAATAGATTTCAGTTTTTGGTTTTTCAATGTTTTTTATTCAACAAAAAAGTTTTATGAAACAACTAACAATGGTTATAATGGCCTCTATAAGCCAAAACCTCTGTGCATCTATTGGGCATACTCTCAATAAGGTTGTCGCTTACTTCATTTGGAATTTCAATCCATAGCTGCTGCAATGCTGCACTCAGTTGTTGGAGGTTAACTGACTGTGGGTGGTGATCAAAAAGCCTTCTCTGCAATACATCCCACATTTGCTCAATGGGATTAAGGTCTGGAGACAATGGGGGAAGAGGCAGATGGGAAATCCCCAGGCTTTCCAATGTTTGAATGACAACTCTTCCTCTATGAGGACGGGCATTGTCGTCTAGAAATCGAAAATCCCGGCCAATGAGATCCCTGGTTTGAGGGACATATTCCGCAATAATTTCTTCCACATATCCCCCCAACTGCCTCAGCAATATCCACTTGCCGGTAACCTTGGTTGCTCATTCTGACAACAATGTCGCGAACTTCTGGTTTAAGGTGATGTCTTTCCATGTTTAAAGATAATACAACTGGATTAAAACCGAGAAAATTCAAGAAAAGGTATTTGTTTACAAAATGAGTAATCCCCATGTTGACTATTGTTGAGTAAATCCGTTATTAAAAATGACGATTAACGTTTGTATGATTTTGGTTCGTATTTTTTCTCTAGATATATTCCAACTAACAATAACATATCGGTTGATTTAATTAAAATTAATAGGATAAGAAAAAATAACCAATATCCCTATTCATTTTTGAGCAGTTTATATAAATTGTGGATTAAGAGATGTTACTTACCGCATCCATATTCGTCGGAGAAAGATAGACAGTGTGAGACTCCATCGCAGATGTACTTTCCTGCAATACATCTGTTACCAAGCCTCGAATGAACGGGCACAGTACAGCTCAGCGTAGATCCAACCATACATATTTTGAGGCCTGCAAATAAAATTATTAAATAAATAAACTTGTATTTTGAAATGTATTTTAACAGTTTAATTACTTAATGCAACTAACTAATCCTGTGAAATTTCTCAAGCAATGCATTGGTTCTTATTGTATTCAAATTTTTTTTGGTTAATTTATAGACCTTAAAGGATTCGTGTTCAGAGCTTTACGTAGTTAGTGAGCAAACGGGCGTACAATCCCCGATAACCAAGGAGGACCAGGAATGAGTTGTCTCCAGTAGACTGTAATCAGTTCACTCTGACGGACTTTTTTAATATTTTTGTTTTGAAAAAAACGCAATCTAATCAATATTTCTATTATAAGGTATATTTTCCTAAGTTACTAAAGTTGGCAAATCCTAGGAATGGTTGGAACGGCAGTTCGTCTCTCGTTAAGTAGAAAAAGTCCGTCACGCAGGGGCTGCGTAAACTAAGCAGATTTCCCACGTGAAGTTTTACAATAGAGAAATCTGCCTAATAACAACTGTAGTAGTAAGAAACCTCTAAACCTATTCACGAAGGATAGTATAATAGTTACGAAAACGGCCGCCAGAGCTCACGGCGGAAAGTCCGAACATAGCCACTACTGCCGAGCACATGCAGAATACAAATGCAAATATCTCAGTTAATATTCAAGATAGAGAATAAATGTATAGACCAATATTTATAGTAAATTTAATTTGCAATAAGATTGATTCTGTAATATTTTTCGGTCCGACGTATAGTAACGGAGATATTTCGAATATTCGAAAATCCTCCCCTCTAAACCCCCTCCCACTGGTCCGATTTCAGCCGTTAACGAACTTGATTTTTCTTTTTACATAAAACGACTAAATATCGAGTTTGGTAACGATCAAACAAAAATTGCGGCCACTAGAGTGTTAACAGACAAATATATATATATATATATATATATATATATATATATATATATATATACTATGATTTGAACGGACCTCATTTTCGTCATCTCCTGGGTAGGATCGATGGATATTTGAAGAAATTTTTCGAAAATCGCGTCATGAGTACGACCTCAATAGCTGATTTTCCTTAATGAAAATCTGCTAAAATTAAGGACGTTGGAGCATTGGCTAGAAATCATGAATCATTTGATTTTTGGTTATCGTGGTCCATTAGCCTCTTTCTGAGGTGTCGTAGCGATCAAACTAAGGCAGCAGTGCGCCTATAGAAAGATTTACATATCCAGGGATTTCTCATATTTTAAAGCCCCCAAGTGTGCCAATTTGAGATGTATTTCATGTAAATAAACTGTATTATGTAATTTGACTAAATGAAAAAAATGTTTCTTGGTTAAAAATAATAGTTCGTTAAATCAACTCTACATGATCAAATATTTGGTAAAATAGTGCACTCTAGAGGCTAGTTCCTGAGAGTAAATGAGAATAGAAAAATTCATTCACTGAATTCATGTTGTTTCTCATTCTGCAACCAATATTTTTATATCTAATATAAAACCAAAAACTAACAAGTGGGTAATTAAAATTAGAAACAAATAAAAATAATGAGAGAGAGAGAGAGAGGGAAGATGTGGTCGACGAGATGATAAATATCAAAAAAGAAGTTTCAGCAATCCTCAATAACAGATTTCTTACAGTTATTAAATCAGAAACATATTAGTAAAAATAATTAACTTAATGTTCATATTTTATTGCAAAATAGTAAAAAAATAAAAGAGAACTTGGATAAAATAAATTTACAACTGTCCTATTCATTCAACTTTCACCCACAAATATGTAGAACAATTTTTAGTACAATTAAAGATAAAGTAATATGATCAAAATATAAATATAACATATACGAAATAACCTGTAACGCCTGCAATTGAAGTTGTATTGGTGAATCCTGAAGAATAAAAGGTTGAAAGAACATGTAAGAAATATTGGCAATATTGAAAATAAAACTGTCTTGACGGACCATTCCATCTCCAAGAAACATACCTTCAATTTAGAAAAAGTTCAAATAATTGATAAAGGAAGATACCATTCTAAACGAAAAATAAAAGAGAATATTCAAATAATAAAAAATAGAAAGAAAAAAAACTGAAATTAAATACCTCAATCATATGTTATATTATTTTATCTTAATATAGTCGATTTCAATTTATGACCCAAGATAATCGAGTTCAAGGTTGATTTGGGAACAATTGATCTGTAGTTAGCTGAGTTAATCTACTTCGGGAACCTCAGTATCAACGACTTCGCCTGTGAGGACAGCCGCAACGAACAAAAGAAGGAACGAGAACTTCAAAAATGGATAGCCCCTGGAGATGTGGGTGTCAGCCACGAAACATGTAGGGCAGCATGAATAAAAATTGCACGAAAAAATGTTTTTTATTCGTGACCCTGGACATGAAACTATGATGAACGTATTAATTCTTGTTGGACGTTGTGACAAATAGGACTGTAAATAATGTTCGGATGCTCCGTTAGCGAAGGTGTTCATAAATTGTGGATTTACGGCAGAAATAAGGTGTCACCATCTTGGTTGATTCTCTCCTCCTAACTTTTTTTCTCTCTTCAATCTATTTGGTAACTATTTATTTCTCTATTGCCAGTGTTTTCATTGTAGCAATATACACCTATTGGTCACCAATGAAACCATAGATCTAAGTAACACCATAGATGTAATAAATATACACACACACACACACATATATATATATATATATATATATATATATATATATATATATATATATATATATATATATACTAGCTCAGATACCCGGCTTCGCTCGGGAATTCATTTGAGGCTGAATGGTGATGGTATTTTTTTGGCTTTACTTTGCACAATATTTTGACATTTACCCGTCCCAGTGTTTAGTGTAAATACCCGTCGTTTCTGTGGATTTGTTAATAATAAAATTATTTTTTTATGTAAGACTTCACTGTCCTCCATATTGTCATATTTCCCGTTTCCTGTGCATTATGCATAGATTTGAATTATTAAGCACAAAATATTAACATACATTTGAATTAATTTTTCCCGGTGAGGTTCCTGGTAGTTCCAAAGAATTGTTGAGCAAATTTCTCTAAATAACAAAATAAACAACTTTTGTTATGTGCATATTTGCCAAAACCCCAATAGGAAACGAAATATCACTTTTTTTTTATTTCAGGCCTCCCTTATAACCCCCACTGTTCGTCTCAGAGAATATTAACATAGCCTAAAGTCTAAGTTGGGTTAGTAGTAATATACATACCAAGTTTCATAAAATTCGCTTCAACCGTTTATGCGTGAAAAGGTAACAAAGAAACAAACAAACAAACAAACATAGACGAAAGAAACAAAATGCAGTTATGGTGTCTATGACATGTGAAACGAAAAGTGATCGTGAAATTTCGCGAACAAAATCAATGTACAGACAGAGGTTACAATTTTATATATATATATATATATATATATATATATATATAAACTTGATATGATAATTTGAATTATATGCTCATATTGTAATTTGATAGGTGTGATATGAAATTTATATGCCAATATAAATTCAATTAATTAGCTTTTGTGTCGTGTAAATATTTGAGTATGATATATATATATATATATATATATATATATACTGGCTAAGATCACTCAGCAGTTCTGCAATATCATTTGACATGTCAATGTTGTCACGTTTTCAGTCGGCAGTAGTATCAGTCAGTAGGTGTTTTATGGTAAGTTCACATTACAAGTTTTGCACAGTGGTTTTCATAATTTATCGATTAATTGTCCAGATGTCAATTTTGAATGTCGGATCTGCATAAAACTACCTCCTCTCTTCTATCACAGCGATGGCTGGTCATTCATTTAATATACTGACTTTATCAGTCGAAGCTTATTGTCTGTGAGAATGTATTTTACCATTTTTTAATGATTGAGGAGTTTTCAAATGTCGTCGTTGTGATTGAATTAAAATCGCACTGGTTTCTGTCATTAGACTTTCTGGCGAAATGGTCCACTTGAGTGTTCTTACCCAGACTATCATGTTATTTATTTATTAGTTTGTTTAGTTTCAGGCAATTTGCAGCGATTTACACAAGCATTCAGAATTACACACACACACACACACACACACACACACACACACACACACACACACACACACACACACAGAGCAGATAGTTTCTCGACTAAACTCAAGTGGAGATATGCCTAACTCGCCAAATAAGCTAATCGTTTGTCTGCTTCCGAAAGCACCTGTTGCTAGGCGGGGTCAATGTTGTGTAATTTGTCTGCTATGTCAAATCAATGTGTTTGGCCACTCAATTAATTACACTGTCATTGAAGTCGATTAATGTTATTGTGACCAAAATATCGTAATAAATGGTCTCACAGTTTTCAATAATTCCGTGTGAGTTGATTATTCCCATTATTGTAGGAATAAGAAAACGATTTCATATGAAAATTGAGCAGGGTGAACAAGAAAAATTTACTCTTGAATAAATTTCATAGATATTTGAATAAACTCTCATCTATGCCTTCAAGCGGTCAAGATTATTATACCATTAAATTTAAGGATATATTAGGACGATGTAAATTGGACTCATTTAGTATTCACTTCTTTTTAAAAATTGTATTAATGCAAACTAATTATTTAATTGATATTATGATATATTCTACTTGTAAAACCCATGAAGGAAATAAATATGGAAAGGGTTGTTTTAGGTCGTAGGTTTAGGAAATTATGGTGCAAGATGAGTAGGGAAAGCATGCAAATTTAACGAATGCTCCTCCTCCACTTAGAAAGATATGAAGGGTTAAGACAAATTACCTATATTAGAGAGGCTTTAGTCGAAACAAAGCAAAAACCCCTCCCTTTAAAAGATTAGAACAGGAAATGAAAAATTACGCTGATTTCCCACTGTTCTTTTGTAATACATTTGTGATCTCGCCTCACCACATATTCCCTATTTCTATGTAAAAAAAAAAAGTCCGTCACGCAGGGGCTGCGTAAACTAAGCAGATTTCCCACGTGAAGTTTTACAATAGAGAAATCTGCCTAATAACAACTGTAGTAGTAAGTAACCTCTAAACCTAAAACATTATTTAGGGCGTAATAACCCAGTAGTTTCTCGCCCCAAAAAACAGTTAACCTAACCTCTCTAAACCTATTCACGAGGGACGAATAGTTATGGAAACGGCCGCCAGAGCTCTCGGCGGGAAGTCCGAACATAGCCACTCCTGGCGACCACACGCAGAATACAAATGCAAATATCTCGGTTAATATTCAAGATACAGAATAAATGTATAGAACAATATTTATAGTAAATTTAATTTTCAATAAGATTTATTCTATACAATTTTTCGATCCGACGCATAATAACGGAGATATTTTGAATGTTCAAAAATCCCCCTCTAAACCCCCTTTTTCCTTAAAACGATTAAAATCCGAGTTTGGTAACGATCGAAG
Source organism: Riptortus pedestris (assembly GCA_019009955.1). NCBI lineage: Eukaryota > Metazoa > Arthropoda > Insecta > Hemiptera > Alydidae > Riptortus > Riptortus pedestris. The sequence goes on from CM032232.1 coordinate 28,720,967, forward strand.
CAAAATTACGACCGCTAGAGCGTTAACAGACAAATATATATATATATATATATATATATATATATATATATATATATAATTTTGAACGGACCTCATTTTCGTCATCTCCTGGGTAGGATCGATGGGCATTTGAAGAAATTTTTCGAAACTCGCATCATGAGCACGACCTCAATAGCTGATTTCCCTTAAGAGAAATCTGCTAATAATTGTAGAGTAAAGGGGGGGGGGTTACTGAAGGCTGAAAAAAAGAAACCACGAATAATATTCGCTTAACACTTGAGTTACGAAAAACTGCATAGAACAAAACTTGTAGGTCATCAATAGCTTAACAAGATTTTATCTACAACATTTTACGATCCCATACATAATAACAGAAATATTATGAATTTTCGACCCCCCCCCCCCTATGCCCCGCAATATCCCATGTCCGATTTCTGCCAATGACTAATATGATCTTGACTGTTGATTGAAACGGTTTAATATCGAGTTTGGAATCATTAAAATAGAGCTTTTCGAAATTCGAACGTCAAATTTTAATTGATGGCGTCAACAAACAACGAATTTGCAAGTACCTCGGTAATAAAGGTCCCTTGAAAACAATATTTAGTATTTAAGGTTGGACTGAAGTAGTCCATGATATAACACCGTTTTACTATTCCGACATTAGTATGAGTGTGGGTTTACTGAAGGCAGAAAACTAAATATGCAAATATCCCGGTTAATATTCAATATACAGAATAAATGTATATAACGACATTTATTGACGATTAAATTTGCAGTAAGAATGTTTATATACAAGATCCAAATCACAATATCGGAGTTATTTTGAATTTTCAAAATTCCCCTTTTCTCCCCCCCCCCAACTTGTCCGATTTCAGCCATCAACGAACTCGACCTCTTTTTTTTACATGGAACACTTATATTTCGACTTTGGTAACGATTAAATAACATTTTGACCTCTAGAGCGGTAACAGACCAGCATATATATAATATTGCACGTTACTCGTTTTCGTTTTCACCTAAGTAGGATCGATAGACATTTGAGGAAATGTTTCCAAAATCGCGTCACGAGTAGGACCTCAATAGCTGATTTCCACTAAGGGAAATCTGCTAAGAGATCGGAAGCCTAAAAATCACATGTGGGTTTATTTATTTTTTTAACTATCTGTATCGCATGGAATCCTTGATGAGTGGGAATGTCTAACAAAAATTGATAAAAGGTATTAAAACCCTTCCGAAAATAAACACATGGGATTCTAGAGTAATAGGGAAAGCTAATCAATGTGCCATGATTACTCCATTTCATTATAATGAAAAAAAAATGTATATGCTATTATTATAAAGGATAAGTAAGTACATTGCCAGTATTGTACAATGAATATAAAATGTACAATAATTATTAATTAGTAGCCAAAATATAAAGGCAGTAGTAAGAAGTGCAAATAGGTACAACGTAACTCGAGCTACTAGCAAACATCTTTAAGTTAATATAAATAAATGAAAATTTATTTTTCTGTAATCGTTGAATAATGGTAACATTACTAAACTGAAATGAGTGAAGAAAGTGATACATTTTGCAATAGAGTGAAGAAAGTAATCACTTTCTTCACAAGTGAAGAAAGTGAATTGCCTTCTTAATTAGTAATAAGTATAAATTAAAAAATAATTTGAAGTTGGAAATTAAATGCTTTTAAATGTTTCTTATTTATTTTAATTAAGTACAAGAAATCTGAACCTCCTTCTTCTCAATTTTATAAAAATATTTTTAATTCAATCATTAGCAACAATCAAAATTCGTTATTCGTCTACACAGACGGATCAAAAACTGAGACAGGGACCGGTGCAGCAGCAGCTGTAGGAAATGCAGGGTATAAAGTAAGATTAAATGATAACGCGTCGGTATATTCAGCCAAACTTGAGGCTATAATTCTTGCTCTATCAAAACTAGAGCAATCCCCCACCACCAAAATATTGCTGTGTACCGACTCCCTCAGTTCTTTACTCTCCATAAGAAATCTTTACAATTCACACCCACTTATTACACAAATCTACACATACCTACACAGTCTACACGATTACAGCAAAATTATGATGTGGCTACCGGGACATACAGACATAAAACAAAGTACTGACATCGACAGACAAGCTAAATTAGCAGCCAGAAAAAGAACTGTGAACATCGACAGGCTGACTGCACAAAACATGAAACGGGTAATTAAAACAGATGTACTTAATGACTGGACAACCAACTGGCTACAAACTGACAACAAACTCCGAGAAATACTAGACAACCCAAACAAAGGAAAATTTCTGGAAAATCTAACCAGACGAGATCAAGTGGTGTTAACTAGGCTTAGAATCGGACATTCACTACTAACACATTCATACCTCATAAACCGTAAAGATCGACCTACATGCACTCACTGTAGCACAGTACTGACCACTAAACATCTCCTGACCGACTGCAGACTACGTGAACATTTGAACTTACCCAACGACTTGTACGATCTATTAACAGAAGGTAGCCCACATATAAATACACTATTAAACCACTTGAAGACAACAGACATTTACAACAAACTTTAAACCTCACCTACTCCACTCATTTCTCTACGTTTTATATCTCGATATAATACATTTTTAAACTAGTGTCTTAGACTTCCATCACCCTCATGCCAGGATTTATCTCAAAGTTTATTGTTCCATATAGCATTATTTTAACATTTCCTTAATTTTATATCCATGTACTTTAAACTATGTCTTAATAATTCTGAAAACATTTTATCTTTAATTTATTTTAGAGAATGCAAATAAATGGTACTGAGCGACATCGCCTAGTTGCGGAGCTCTTCAAATAAATAAATAAATGTTTCTTAACATTGTAAGAATTTATTTTAACAAAATAAATTGAAATGTGAATGAATTATTGGTGGAAATAATCAATATATTTTAAAATTTAAATATAATAATAATTACCTTCCTTGTTTATAACCTGCACTTGTTTATAACCTGCACTTGTTTATAACTGTACTACTTCACAATCATCACTAGTTGTTTTATAACTATGCTTATAACCTTTCACAACCATGCTTATAACCTACCAACAACATACCATAATCTTCACAACATCCTAATTTTGTTCATATTCTGGTTAGATCTGATCATGTATTACACGATTACAGAAAAAAATTAATATTACACTCGTGACGAAAGTAGAATTTACAACTCTCGTGAAATTACCACACTCGCTTCGCTCATGTGGGTAAACGTTTCACTCGAGTTGTAAAATGATCTACTTTCGTCACTTGTATAATAAATAACTATTATAGATTTAGTTAAGTAATAATTGTGTAGAAAATTAGTAAATTTAATACCGTTAGGACATGGCAAGAGCGATATTTACAATATATTTGTTGATATTATTTAAGACATAGAGTAAAACAGGGACTTTTTAATAGCATTATACTAAAATAAAGGGCATAATAACCTAGTTGTTGGTTGCCCAAAAATATTAATCCTAATCCTAGCAAATTATGCGATTCGTCATGAACTTCAAGAGGAATTTCGTCTCGGACCAAATGCTACCAGGTGTTACGGAATTTTGTAGTTACCTTATTATAATTCCTAATGAGCGACCCATTGATCGTTTTCTAATCGAAAGACTTAAGTATCATTCAAGCTACATCGTGACTAAATGCTTCAATGGCCTCACAGAACAGCCCCACTTATTGATTTCCCAAATCATATTAATCCTTAATACTCCATTTCGGCGTTGTATGTAATGAGTCGGGATCCAGTGATACTAAACCTGTAATACACTCCTGTTCAGATGGTTTAGTGTTGTAGACTACAAGTGAGTTATTTCTGATTTCCACGCACTGGAAAAGGGGAAGGAGTAGAAACACAGTGACACGTAGTGGTTTGACATTGCCTTCTACATGTAGATAACCATCAATTAAATCAGAATTATTATTCTCCATTCCTTTGTTGTCCTGAGCTCTGCACTTTGCCATGCTAAAAAAATCAAATGACCATAGCAGGATAACTTTCATAATTGAATTATAAACGTTGTAAATAGAAATAAGTAATTTGTATGAAAATAGAATGTATTAGTCTAGGTTCTCATCATCAATTCTCTTATTAAAATTGTTATGGAACTTCGAAGTAGCAAATTTATTACTTCCTGAAGAAGCAATTTACGTATTCAAATCTGTTGAGAAGCGTATCATTTTGTCGATAAAATGCAAAGTATACAAATTGAAAATATTCATTTACAATCAATGCTACAGGAATAAAGAATTTTATAAAATACACTTTATTCACTTTTAAACAGGAGTAATATCATTATTATTTATAGACGGCCACTTTTAGCTACTATGGCTAATAGGGACGGGCTATCTACAGGTTACCACCCTTATCTACCCAGGATGGGACTAAGGAATTTATTTAATGAGTTTGTCAATCTTTCGATCCGACGTATCATAATGGAGATATTTCGAATTTTCAGAAATCCCCCTATAACCCCCCCCCCCCTCCTCCCACAGCTCCGATTTCAGCCATTAACGAACTTGATCTGTCTTTTTACATAAAACGAATACATATCAAGTTTGGTAATGATTAAAAAATAATTGCGACTACTAGAGCGGTAACAGACATATATATATATATATATATATATATATATATAGTTTTGAACGGACCTCGTTTTCGTCATCTCCTGGGTAGGATCGATGGACATTTGAAAAAAGTTTTCGAAACTCGCGTCATGAGTACGACCTCAATTGCTGATTTCCCTTCAGGGAAATCTGCTAAAATGGACTTATACACATTTGGTAATTTGTATTTATGCCAATTATATTTCATGAATAGGATTCTGCACTTATAATTTACTAATTATATTCCTCTTAATAACGTCACTGATTGTGTTTTTAGCAGATTTCCCTTAGGGGAAACAGTTATTGAGGTTGTACTCATAACGCGATTTTCGAAATTTTTCTTCAAATGTCCATCGATCCTACCTAGGAGATGACGAAATCAGGTCCGTTCAAAACTGTATATATATATATATATATATATATATATATATATATATTTGTCGGTTACCGCTCTAGCGGTAGCAATTATTTTTTAATCATTACCAAACTTGTTATTTAGTAGTTTTACGTAAAAAGACAGATCAAGTTCGTAATTGGCTGAAATCGGAATAGTGAGAGGGGGGGGGTTTAGAGGGGAGGATTTTCGAAATTTCGAAATATCTCTGTTACTATACATCGTATCGAAAAATTGTATATTGTCAATCTTGTTGCAAATTACATTTACTATAATATTGTTACATTTATTCATATACATTTATTCTCTATCTTGAATATTAACCGAGATATTTCCATATGTATTAACTGTAGGCGGGTAATGGACGAAATTGTTTCCTGCCAAAAGCAAGTTCGGCCGTTTTTGTAACTGTTTGGCTCTCGTGAAATTTCTCTATTGTAAAACTTTACGTAGGAAATCTGCTTAGTTTACGCAGCCCCTGCGTGATGGACTTTTTATATACTCTGACTAGTAAGTAAAATGTCTAAAAGTTAAGTAGAGTCCCAACTCAGACAAACAATTATGATAATGCAATGATAATTTCTTAACGTCATACGTAAAAAAAATTGTTAATTCTCTAACTTATATATATTGTTGAGAAAACTGCGTACTTGAAAAATTACGCAGAGTTAATAACGTACTTAAGAAGTACGAACTAAATGAAGACAACCCTTCAGGAGCGGTGGCGCCAGGAATGTTCTAGGCGACGGTCTGTCTTGTCAGTTCCAGACCGGCACTCATTCATAGAAGCCTCCTCCTCCTAGCCTGCTCGGCAGTAAGTAAGTTCTCAGTTTTATTACTAGAGAATAAGATTGCGTTCAGCGCAGCTTTAGTAAACAGCTCTTTATAGTTTCAGCGCAGTGCAGTGTTTTTGTAAAGATCAGTGCACTACCGTGACTTGTTAAGATCAGTGCAGTGCCGTGTTTTGTGTTCATCAGTGATTAGCGTGATCGTGACTTATTCTACTGTGCAATAAGCAGTGAAGTTATCAGTGCATATTGTGATTAGTAGTGAATAATAATTTACCAAGTTTGAAAAAGTGTGTAGTGCATGGTTAAATGAATTGTGCAGTGATAAAAATTCTAATGTTTGTGCGTTTAATTTTACAATCCTAAATAACAAACGTAACAATAAATAATGTTGCCTTACCTTGTATATCCTGGTAAAGGCTCGAGCAGTTAAGTTCATCCTCACACCCTGTTCCGTTTTCTGAGACGCAGTCACATTGCGCGTCACATACATTTGCTTTCTGGATGCAGCGGCCATTGGGACAAAGGAAGTCATCTTCCTTGTCACACATCGTGCCTGCAAAAATTAAAAAAAAAAAAATCAGTACAAGACCTTTTGCAAGGTACAAATGTTAAGGTGGCGGTAGTATTGTCTGAAAGAGAGTTCACTAATAGCAAATTGCGGTCAGCATATTATGTTGTTTTAGAATATAAATGGTCAAATGGTAAAATTCAAAGATTCGACATGTTTAATGGATTTATTTATTTGGACTATAAAAATTACCATAGATACTCTAATCTACCTCAGACAACTACTAACTTACTGCTTCCCCCTTTCTCTCATTTTTATCACTACTAAACTTGTGGGTTGTCAATCTTGCGTGACTTACATGAGGCTAGTGAGGGTAGACTTGGGAATTGGGATAAAAATGATACTTTATATGTAACCAAAATTATACCAATGCTTATTATCCGGGTGTAACGTTTTTGTGAATTGAAACCGTACTTGCATTAAATGTATATTAGAACTTTTATTTCAAGACAGGTGTCTAAGAAGATACAACTCTAAAGAAAAAAATTCCTCACGCAGGGGCTGCGTAAACTAAGCAGATATTCCAAGTAAAGTTATACAATAGAGAAATCTCTATACGAGTGACGATCAGTTACGGAAACGGCGAAACTAGCTTTCGGTGGAAAGGAATAGAAGCGACCTTAGCTCGTCCGTTACACTTAATAAAAATGCAAATATCTCGGTTAATATTCAAGATAGAGAATAAATGTATATAACAATATTTATAGTAAGTGTAATGTGCAATAAGATTGTATACAATTTTTCAATTCGACGTATAGTAACGGAGATATTTCGAAATCCTCCCTCTAAACCCCCCTCCCCCACCTCATTCTTATTACATAAAACAATTAAATACCGAGTTTGGTAACAATTAAACAAACTTGCCTAGCGGTCGCAAGTTTGTTTAATTGTTAAGTGTTAACAGACATATATATATATATATATATATATATATATATATATAGACTGCTCAACAATGCCTAGGGATATTGGTTATTTTTTCTTATCCTATTAATTTTAATTAAATTTTTTATGGGGGAAAATACAATAATTTCTAATAAATATTAATGATATTTATAATAAAAAAATAAAACAAAATATGCTAGGCCCCATACATACCACAAAACAGCCAATATCCCTATTCATTTTTGAGCAGTTTATATATATATATATATATATATATATATATATATATATATATATATATATAGTTATGAACGGACCACAGTTTCGTCATCTCCTGGGTGGGATGGAAGGGCGTTTGAAGAAATTTTTCAAAAATGCGTCATGAGTACGACCTCATTAGCTGATTTACCTTAAGGGCAATCTGCTAACAGGCTTATTACCGAAGTAACCCTCTCATTTCCGAACATAATGGACCCGACACATTTAATGCCAATGAAAAATAAAAATGCATGTTGATCCTCCTGAAATATTCTTTTCTGTTAAAAATTGGATTTTACAAAAAAAAATAAATTGCACAGTTAAATACTTTTAGATTATTAATAATACTCCTTCTGTATTTTTTTATGTTATTATTCTTTTCTTTAAACAACAATTCTTATTGTTGTGTAATTTGTATCAATACTGTCAATAGTAATAATAAGAATACGGTTGTATTTTTTGAAGGGTAAATTTTTTATGGAGCTGCTTATTTTTACCTTCTTTCTTGAGCCAATATCGAATAAATTAAAAATTAATTATTATTAATTTATTCTCAGAAAATACATCAACTTTAATCAAGTCTGAAGGTCAAGTAAGCTTACCGAGAGAAGCATTAATAATATGCTATACTAAATTTAATTGCTTCTCTTAAATCCCTGGTGGGCTTTTAAAAAAATTTTTTTTTTTTTTTTTTTTTTTTTTTTTTTTTTTTTGATTTTAGGAAATGTTAATATTTTCTTTTTCTGTGAAGTTATTTACCTTATATTTAAGTGTTTAATATTTATTTACACCAAATTTATGGTACTACGGCTAATGGGGTTGAAATATTTGCTGGTGGGGACCCATCTACAGGTGGGTTTTAGCAGATTTCCCTTAAGGGAAATCAGCTATTGAGGTCGTACTCATGACGCGATTTTCGAAAAATTTCTTCAAATGTCCATCGATCCTACCCAGGAGATGACGAAAATGAGGTCCGTTCAAAATTATATATATATATATTTGTTTTTTAACGCTATAGCGGTTACAATTTTAGTTTGATCGTTACGAAACTCGATATTTACCCATTTCATGTAAAAAGACAGATCAAGTTCGTTAATGACTAAAATCGGACTAGAGAGAGGGGGGAGTTTAGAGGGGGATTTTCGAAAATTCAAAATATCTCCGTTATTATGCATCGGATCGAAAAATTGTATAGAACCAATCTTATTGCAAATTAAATGTACTATAAATATTGTTATATATATTTATTCTCTATCTTGAATATTAACCGAGATATTTGAATTTTTATGAAGTCTGTGGTCTGGTATAATTCGAATTTGGTCGGCCATTTCCGTCGGCTCAGGTGTGAGGCTTTTTCTAACCTTACTTGTCGTTTCTAACCTTACCTTTTGTTACTTTGTGAGATTTATGCAAATAATTTCTGTTCATCCGCCCCCCCCCCTTCTTTAGTTCTTGGATTACTAAAATTTGAGTTATTAAAATA